>BJFM01000350.1:184627-205883 GCA_016586285.1 Arothron firmamentum
AGAGAGAGAGAGTTTTGGTAATGTCACTGAGTGAAGGGACAGCTGGAAACTACACACGTGGCAACGCTGTAGAGAGCTGAATAAAACTGAAGGTTAAAATGGAGAAACAGAGGAAACATCTGATTCAGGAGCTTCTTCTCTAGCATGAAACAAAGAGCTACAGTAGTTCTGATATCCATCATCTCTAAGTCGTTTATAAAACACTGCTCAACTTCTAATGCAAAGAAAACACCCAGCAAACTACTTTACTAGTAGTTGCCTGACTGCTGAGCTGCCTGCATTGATAAGGAGGTTTTTGCAGGGTTTTTTTTTAACTGTATCATGAGCATGAGGTCAATATTTAATTACAGTGTTTTTCTAAGCAGCGCTCTATTAAATGGAAGGGCTGTAGATACAATTTTAAGAGGACTAAAAAATATCTTCAATTGCAGTATTTTGTTATTTAGGTGATTAGGATTAGGGCCAGATTTGAAAACGAATTTGAATTCTTAAAAGTCCGAATTTTTTAAATTTTTTATTTCCAATAAATCAATTCAAATTTCTAAGATTTGAGTCTCAAAGGAAGAAAATAGGTTGTACAATATATATGATGATGTTAGTTTCAAAAACCCCATTCTCTGATTGTCATTCAGACAGAGTTTGTGCTGCTGATGTAATCTGAAATCTGAGGAGAGGCGCTGGAGACTCTGGTGCTGTCGTTATTTCTTTCACAAAGAGACAGACTGTCATCATATATTTTCTACTCGTATTTTCTGGCATATGTGAACGCTATATCTGTAATTACTGTATTTGATGGAAATACACCTTGATGACAAATCTGGCTGCTCACAACAAAGAATTCCTTGTCATCACAGCTCAAATGTGTTTTAGACTTAGACTCGGGAGTTGTGTGTCACTTGTCCTACACCATCTCCTCAGATGGAAGCAACTGGATCAAAATGTTACAGTCTTGCTGTTAAAAATGTGTGCTTGTGCTACATTTATTCCAGCGCCAAGCGTGAAAATGGAGTTTTCCTGCACACTAAGCACTGCAGCATGGCAAATCACTCCAGCCAAGCTTCAAAAAGCTGAATCTGAAAATAGTCGATCTATTTTACCGTACACTCGAAGTGGTCAGAGCACTGTCCTGAATTCAGTTACGATGAATAAAAACCAGGTTTGGCTGACCTGAGAGCACTGCCTTCACCAAAGAGGAGCTACTGGTGAACATCCTCGAGTTGACACACTCTGAACATCTTTGGCTGAGTTACTCGAAAGAAATAGATTCTCTCAGCGTTCAGTCTTTCTGCTTGCAGGGCCAAATTTTTCCTGGTCTGAAAGGAGATGTTATTATTTTAAAATGTAGACCAATTAAAGAAAAAAAAAAATCCCAGAAAATTATGCTATAGTTTTTGCATGGCATCAAACATGCATCTGCATTTGCCTCCAAGGCCTCATTGTTACAAATAAATTATAGTCCATTACAGAAAATTAAAATTATTAAAGTTAAAATTAAATTAAAAGTATTTTTTATTAATTAAAATTAAAATTATTGACTTTATTTCACGTAAGGAACCTACTGATTTGTAAGCATTTTTCTATTGTGGGAAACCTGAACCAAAAAACAACCTTGTGTCTTTAAAAAATGAGTCAACTTTTTAAATTGATTTAATGATGAATGGTCTATTTGTGACTGACTTTGTTGAAAGATGATGCTAAATGTCTGTTGACACCTACATTATGACAGTTGTGGTTTATCTCTATAATGAGCAGAATGAAGATTGAAATATATTTAATTTGACTTTCATTGAATTTCCTGCAGACACACAGGAAGCAGGAGAGGCTAATGTTATGCCAGTTAGCAAGCTGGTCCACTTGCAGGTCAGAAAGAAGCATAGGTCATGGGTCAAGGGTCATTTTCAGGTGAGTTGAAAGCTTGCTAATGCTGTGATCTAATGTTCCTAAATTAAACCTTAAATATCACAATATCTAACCATTTCCTTCTGTTAGGAAAATAAATAAAAACCAACACTCTGAAAGAATCGCGCCTAAATCAGATTACATTACTGAGGCTTTAAGCACAGTACCTTCACCCAGGTCCAGGACGGCGAGGACCGCGCTGCTGCGTGCTTCCCCCAGGTGATTGTTGGCGATGCAGGTGTACAGGCCAGCATCGCTGGGTTTGCAGTCCCTGATCCAGAGCCCTCCATACTCCTGGTTCTCCATGTTGATGAGGTCGTCATTGTGGTACCAGTACAAGGATGGTTGGGGGTCTCCAGCCACCGTCACCTTGAGGCGGATATCACAGCCGGTCCCCACGGCGGCGTTCCTCATTTTGCGTATGAAAACAGGCGGCGTGGGCGTGGGACGGCCAGGGGCCCGGGGGTCCGGGGCTGCCTGCTCCAGGCTCGTTTTGGAACGCTTTGGAGGGATGATGGGGCTGGGGGGCGCCACTGCTTCGCCAGCCCCTTTCTTCAGGGTCTCTGCTTTCCTCATGGTTGAACTGATCTGAGGTTGGAGTTCCAGTGGATTCTGGAGCCGGTGGTGTGTATTGTCACCCCTCAAACTGACATCCAGTGCGGGAAAGCCTTCCACATGTTTAATTTACCATACGCCAGTGGGCTCTTTCTCTCTTTGATAAGATGTCAAATCTTTGTTCTCTGACCTCTGTGGTTGTCCACAGAAGAACTAGGTGATTACCAGGTAATTAAGGCGAGAGTGATAGCCCCACTCTTCAGCTCAGAGGTATTTTTAGGGCAGGACCCACCGGATCATGTTGCATTAACAGGTCTCTTAAGTTGTCCCTTGGAAGTAACGGTCAAGACAATCCCCACCTTTTCGTTCCTGGTGACTTGTCAACCTTTCGCAGACGTTGCCTGACAGCTTCAACTTCTCGCAACCTCCCTCGCAGGATGAGGTGTCTTCATCTCCAGGCGGGTTCCTCTTGGTCTGTTCTTGTGTGGCTTCTGCTTTAACGCAAGCAAAAGGTCCTGTCTGGACAGTTGCACGGTGCGCCCCCCCCACCCACTCTTATCCCATAAGCTATATCACCCCTCTCATGATCCCCCCCTACCTCTGCCAGTCAGGGAAATGACAGTGGCAGCCCAGCAAGCCGTGCAGTGACAGCTGCACGCTGATCCGTCTGTCCAGTCATAGCTCCGCTCCCACCCCCTTTTCATTTTTAGCTAACCTGGGGTCACTAGAACACGCAAGATGGTGCAACACTCGGCAGTTATGAAGAGAAAGGGCTTGTTATTGGATGGATATTTCATTTGTAGGTTAACTACAAAGCCTTGGCGGTGGTGCTCCGTTGTCAGATATCCTGAAAAAGAAACTGTTATTGTTGCCGTGTGTTAACATGGCAGCTGAAGGCGGCAGCTGCGGCGCTGGAACAGATATTTCCAGCATCTCTATATTTATCAACAAAGTTGGAACATTAGTACATATAACAAGCATTTCACTGCTGATTTCACAGCATTTCACAGAGCTGAGCTATGGAATTTGTATCTGTATCGAACACTTTCCTGTTGAAGCATTTACAAATAATGTAAACGGGGACACATCAACCATCTCATATACGGAAAATCGACGTTTTAACTCAGCTAAATTATCACTTTTTGTTTTTATCACCAACAAGGTCAAGCTTCAAATCTGCACCATTACTCATAGACTGGTTATGTGTTTTTGAATTTTAATGCAGAGGTTTGTTCTTTGGTTTGTTTTCTTAGTAAAGTCTGGAACATGCTGAGATGCCTTTCTAACTTTGGCTTCTGAAGCAAGATTAAAAAATAGGCCCAAGTCTTCATTGGCAGGAGGGCAGACGTAATAATGGGTATTGTGGATGTTTGTCCATGTGCAGTATGGTTCTCCCTACTGCCAGCTGCACTAAACAGATGTTTGTTGGTATTTACATTTTTTTAAATTATTATTTTTTTTTTTAAGCAGAAAATGACTACAACTGTGATTGCCACTGAGATTCTCTGCTGCCGTCTTAAATGTTGACAAAGAGCTGGATTAGATCATTTCCCCTGTCAGATGGTTGCACCAAATGTCAGAGTACAAAACACCGTTTTAAAGAATATAGCATTTATGACAGTACAAAATTTGAATGCAATAATACAGATCCTGAATATTATATTTATATAAAAGTCAAACAATACAAATGTTTTACGACAAGTTAAAGGAAACATAGAAGATATTTTCTGGTAACTGCTGAAAGACATTGATTTTGGTGCAAGTGTTAGGAAACAGTGGGACTGAAAGACGGTGCGTCGGATTGGGTCACTGTATCGAGGAGGTTGAGACAAAATGGTGAGGAATTCTTGATGAATGTTGAAATACTGTTGCGTTTAACCCAATTCTCGACTCAGAACTTTCTTCATTGCTTCAGCAGAAGCAGAAATGAGGAAGTAAAGGAGCCGAGGTTTACTCGCAAAGGTACAAAGAAACAAGTATAGCTTAAATTCAGACAAGCTTCTGATGTACAGAGAACTGAAAAAAAAATAACTTAAAACAAATTTGAAAAATAGAAGTAAATATATTTTCAAAAGTTTGAGAAAATAAGGTAAATGTAGAGTTTCGTTGATACAGTCAAGTATGTAAATGTGTAGCTCGTCTGGGTGCTCACATGAAGGCTGATGTGATTTCTGATGAAAGAGACGACCGGCTGCTTCTCGGCATGGATGATCTCTCGTTCAACTTCATCTTCTTCATCAGCTGCAGCAGCCTCCTCCTGAACTTCTCCCCCACAAAAGCGTACAGCACCGGGTTGACGCAGCTGTGGAGGAGACCCAGGCTCTGGGTGGCGAACACGGCCTGATCCACCGCCATCCTGGCTGGACACTGGTACGGCACGATCTTCATCCTGAAGAAGGTGTCCGTCATCACTGCCAGGTGGTATGGCGTCCAGCAGAGGAGGAAGGCCACCACCACAAACGCGATCACCTTCATGGCTCGCTGCCGCTGTAAGCTGCCGCGGACGAGGAGGAGGCGTTTGATGGTAATGCCGTAACAGGGCAGCATGACGGCCAAGGGGACGAGGAAACCCAAGGTGTGGCGAAGAATCCGGGTCACCAGACGCCACGTGTCCGCGCTGCCTGGGTCATACTGCTCAGCACACACAATCTGACTGGAGTTGTGGGAAGGGAAGGAGGAACTGAAAAGCCCCGGCAGAGACAGCAGCGCTCCGACAACCCACACGGCGACGCAAACGCCCCAGCTGACCAGCTGACGGTTGGCCTTACGCACCTCCAGAGCTCGCACAATCACCATGTAGCGGTCCATGCTGATGCAAACCAGGAAGAGGATGCTGGAGTAGAAACTCAGCTCCTGGATGATGGTGACAATTTTGCACATGGCGTCCCCGAACACCCAACCCTTTGTGACGGAGGTGGCCCAGAATGGCAGCGTGACGGCCAGCAGGAGGTCCGCGACCGCCAGGTGGAGGAGGTAGAGGTCAGAGGGAGGAAGAGCCTGCTTGCTCAGGCTGATCACCAGCCCCACCACCAGGTTTCCAGGAATGGCCAACAGAAAGATGAAGATGTAAAAAACGCAGACTGTGATCATAGCGGCGTCCGGGATGGAGAAGGAGCCGCAAGGCTGCGTCTCCGGGTTCAAGTCGAAATCCGAGTCATTGTAGGTAAAGTTGAGTTCTTCATACACGGAGCCAAAGTCGATGACAAAAGAAGATGGGCTTGGTTCTGAGGAGGACAATCAGAGTGAACCCGTTTAAGTGAGAATATTTACACTTCATCAGACCTGCCAAACTGGTTTCAGGTCAGATTTGCGCTCACAAATTACATCTCATCAACATAGATCGCTGCTGTAGCAACACACCAAGAAAGTTGTGACACACAAAAAAATGTTATCAAAGGATTTAATTTAATCTAAATAATTTAACTTAATCTTTTAAAATAAAAGTGGATACAACTGAAAGGTGAAATATGCATCTATTGCTTCTTATTCCTAAAAAATTGTCAGGATTTTTTTTTTTTTTTTTTTTGTAAATCTCTGAATTACAGTTGTAGTAAACACCATTGATGAATTACAGAAAAAAAATACAATAACCCTAAAGATGAGTCAACTATATAGTTTAAATATAAAGTTGAACCGGATCTCTTGAAATAAAAGCATTTGCTGCAATGTAACCATGACGCATAACATCTGAACTACGCAAAACATAAACATTCCTGAGAACTCAGCATGGGCCACATGGTAGATATTAAATTTGACTATAACACAGATTTTGACTAGGTTTAGGGTGACATAAGTGATTTGAAGGAGGATAAAATCACTCACCCGTCATTGTGATGTCTTGATCTCAGGAAGCACTGAGCTTGTCACAAGGAGCAAATGTATTTCTCCTCACCCCTCCCATTAATGCACAAAAGCCTTTTCCTGTTTCTCTCTCTCTCTCTCTGTCTCTCTCTCTCTCTCTCTCTCTCTCTCACACACACACACACACACACACACACACACACACACACACACACACACACACGCGCGCGCGCGCGCGCGCGCAACAAAAGCTTTCCTCTTCCATGTACATGAAAAAGCATCCCATCCTTGACACATGTACCGGTAATCATTTTGATTTGCAGCCCCACTTTGATTTAAATCTATTCACTTTTGCTGGAGCTTCAATTAATTCATGTTTTTTTTTTTTTTTGTTTTGTTTTGGGTTTTTTTTTTGCCAAATCAAGCTTGCTGACTCTTGTCCAACAGTCACAACCTTCATTTCCTCATGATCAAACCTTGAGGCACATTTTCTGAATGACCAGTCATGGGACGCGCTGTCACATTCCCCCAAAACTGAAACAGAAACCACAACATTGATGCAAAACAAACCCCAAACACCAGCATCAGAAAGGATTCAGATGTTATGGCTGGGTCGAACTTCCTTTTATGTTCATATATGCAGGAATTGTGTTTGGCCCACAAATTTGAGCACCTTTGGCAGATCCCTTAGCGGGTTCTGACCTGGACCCTGGGAGACACAGCAGAGCTGCAAACACATGCTGTGATCACACTGATGTTTGAGTGCTGAGGGGGAAGTTCCAGGCTCATGACATGCATGTGTTGACACATGAACCAGCCTCACATCCCACTTCCTGTTAAACTTCTCATTCAACTTCCAGTATCACATGGAGAGATGTTTGTTTTTTTAACAGGTGGCCGTGGGAGCAACGTGGGCAACCACACATTCAATTGACTCGGGACATGAATCTGTGGGCCGAACGGTGATGTCTTTTCATGTCGGTGGCCTGCTTTGTCACATCTGTACAAGTTCATTCAGAGTTCACTTTTGAAAGAATCGTGGTGGGTCTTCTTTAAAAGATACAGACAATTGTGTAACCCCAGGATGAACACAGTGCAGGGTCAGGTGCTTCAGCAGCTGGAGGAGGTGCTTGGTGCAACAGGAGATTTAGAAACTCTGGCTTTGCATGGCGAAGCAAAGCATTGCATCAATAACACACAATGCTTGAAAATCAAGTAACGTGCTTATGTTCAGGGGAAATGTGAGCATATTTTGTAAAAATTAGGTGGTGCCAAAGTTGCATTAGTCAGTATTCTACAGTAATAGCTTAGAGAATAGTTTATTACAATAGAAATTAGAGGTTTTGAGTGGCAAATCCCTCAAAAACACAAAACTACACACAAACTGTTTTTAAGCAGAACACAATGGGAAGTTTCCTTTGCGAAAGTGACGTGGACACATTTTATTGATGTCAAAGTTGTGTAAACAAGCAACAGAAAATCAAAAGGTGGCAGCAGAGTTACTGAAAATCTGTTCGGCAAACCGTTTCACCAGCTTTTAAGTGGTCCCACCTTCATCAGGATACAGCTGATGGCAAAGGAGAACACGAGCGAACAATTTGAGATCTACCTGCGTTAAAGACTACTTTAATTCCCGTCACAGTCGCTTCAGATGACCCTCTGACGAATACGTTGCTCATCCATGCAGTCCAAATATTCATTTTCTACCATCTTAAGGCCTTTTTCTCCAAAACAATAAAAGCAGACTTTTGTTTCCTGATATAAATGATAGGCAGTCTTGCCTGTACATAAATTAAGAGAAGAAAGTGCATCAAGTGTTCAAGTAGGGTGTGGAGTTAAGGAAAGAAAACCAGACGATAAGGGAGGAGGGGAATGTTGGTGGGTGGGTAACACTGGCACGGGACTGGTCGTCTGCAGTGAGATTGAGAGTATAGGCTTTGAAGGCTGATGAACCCGCAACATATTCAACCAGCGAGTGCATCATGTAGATCACCACCAAGTTTGCGCAGTTTACCGTGCTACGCACGAAAGATGTGCAGGTTGTCCTGTGTAAAAATGATGCAAAAGTCGCTAAATTTAGCTTGAAAATTCATCATTGGCTGTGACGGGGGAACGTGGGAGAGGGCAGAGAGAAACGGGGACATCCCAGAGCCCCAGTTTCATCTTTTGGCACGTCGAGGGTCCCTGCCGTTGCTAATGGTAACTGATGATTTTGACGCTGCCGGGGGTCCTGCAACAGTAACTTGAGACGCTCCGTTTCCAGGTGCCCGGCCGTTGGGCCGCCCCATACCTCCAAATGAAGAGTCTCGAGGTGCACCTTGAGGGGCATTATTGGCAAATGGCGGCATGCTTCCATTTCCTGTGACATAAAAATGAAATAAACTGGAATGTGCAAGGATGGGTCTATTTTCTGCTGACATACAGAATGTGAACACCAAGACTACATGTGAACGACTCGTTTTTGGATAAGACAATACACCGACCTGGTGGGGCAGCTGTACCTGAATTCTGATTGGGTGGAGAGTTTCCCCTTTGAGCCTGGTCTGGTTTACCCTGATGAAAATGAACACAGCTGCTGAAACAGTTCAAACTCCTTTAGATGATCCATAATTCCTTACTTCTGACCCATAATTCCATATTTCTAACAGAAGTAAATATGCTTTCTTAAATTTGCTAAGTTGCTACATGTCCAGCCATCTAAATTTAGGAGCGCAACAACAAGCCATGTTGTTAAGCTGATAAAGAACAAAAAATTCCAAAATGTATTAATAACTTTAAAATAAAAAAAAAAATATATCACTAAACACTACATACATCATAACAACTTTGAAAGAATATAATGTCAGTTAATTCATAACTGGGACAGGATGAGCACTTTCAACAATGTACTGGAAAAGTACCCATCACCTCAAATCTGAGAGTCAAATCAGGACACGGGTCAGCAGCTGAGCTACTTACAGACTTGTTTTGCTGGTTTGTTTGGGATAGCAGCTCTGGATTTGGTTCACTGAAATTGGGCACTTCAGAATACACCATGCAGAACCTGTGCAAACGTTAAAAAAAAAATGCATTCCAAACTCAGGTGAAGTCTTATTATAGCTTAAACACTGGCATAGAATAATAAAATAGACAAAATAGATTTCCACCTTAGACAAGAACTGGTATGAATAAGGTTTTTGGTTTTCTACTCACTCTCCAATTTTCTGTAGATCTCCACCTCTTCCAGTGTACAAGGTCAGGCAGCCTTTCCATATGGATGCGTAACTAAAACAAATCACACTTTAAACATATTTCTCTAAATAATGAAGCACATGCAGATATTTTTAAATTTCCCTGGGCCTTGAAACAGTGTGCTTATATTTAATACAGCGTTTAAAAACGTCTGGCGCACAAGCTCTGTGAAGTAACAGCAACGTGTGCTGTAGCGCCTCCTTCTGGCTCCGCATATTTATGTTATCTGTGTGCACGTTTTGCTCATGTTAACACGTCCTACAAATGATCCCCAGAGTCATCACCCTTTCAGTGTAAGCACCCTGCTTCTAATGCAGTATGTGATTTACAATCTGACCGAAATTGTCTGTAAATAAATGACTTGTGCATTTCTGACAGCTGTCAGCCATACCCTCTTGTCAGTTTGATGATGTCCCCTGGCTGGATGAGGCTGCCCAGTTCGTCCCAGACAGAAATTGCAATGCTCCCGGTCTTGTCCGCCACTTTACATGAGCGAACCTCGTGTCCATCTTTTGTTTTAGTCACTCGCCCTGACAAAAAAAAAAAAAAAAAAAAAAGTATGTAAAATTAAAACCACTCGTTGACAGGAACTTTATAACATGCAACATCGCCTCTGGTCCCTTTAAGAAAACAGACAGGAGTTGATGGCATGCGTACACCGTCCACGCCGTGGGGACGCGGGCCAACTACTTACCGATCTCCAGTACGATGAATACGATATTCAAATTTTTCGACCCGGGCTTCACGTCTTTTATCAAAACTAAGGCCTCGGTTGTGGGGTTGGCCATTGTTAATTTCCTAAAAAATATATATTAATATAGCCCCACCGTTCGACCTCCAACACTGTTCAGAGTGCTACTCTTCCTTAGTCTGTGATGTTAACGATGCTAGCTTTAGCCGATTATCCCTTTCGCTGTCATTAACTGTACTTTCAAAACTATTTGTTCAGACACAACTGGTGCTCTGGTATACAATCGCTATACTCAAGTCAGAATACAACGGGAGGGTCGTAATAACACTCGTTGCGGTTATCACTAGCAGGGCTGCTAAACTTGTTAGCTAGTTAGCTTTGCTAAGCAACATCAGCTAGCGCGAACTGTATGCTAGCGACCTCCTTATTCTACAAAACAAGCCTCTTTTAAATTTTCTCCTTACGATTATCGCCATGGTAATAGCTTCATTTCTTTTAAGTAGTTTGAGGTACAAATGTACTGATGACCAAGAGGCATTTTACACTTTACCAGTGCTTGCAAAGTCGGATTCAGTTTTATCAATAGGTTGTCAAATATAGACTGGCGAGCAAAATCTAGATCTTTTTTCCTCAAAAGCCTCTGATGGCTGTAGGTTTCACCAGAGTCCAAGAAAAAAAATCTTTTAGGAGCCAATTGAAGTTATTATTACACTCCTAAGTCGTTAAAAATTTTCAGACCGACCCCATTTCCTTTGTAAGCCTTTTCTGAGTAAAAGGAACTCCTTACTGTGCTATCGTTTGGAAGACTAAATGTGTCTATATCTTTGGCCCCTACAACATTACACTTGCGCTAAATGTCTTGTGTTGATTTCCCTGATTATTTGTACCTAAACAATATTTAACCCCCAAAAACGCTCGTTAAAAGCTGTACATGCTGCTCACTACACGGCCAACCCTGGTGTAATAATACCCCAACAACGACGTAACCGGTAACAGCCTGTGATTTTATACAAGACGGACAGTTCCATTCTATTACGAAGGGAAGGGGCGTACATGTAGAAAATTTGTTTCGTGTCCTCCTTTATAATCGTATCGGTTACCAGTGTAAACTCTAATGAGCATATCTTAAAAAAAAAATAAATCAATATAGTCAGAAAAAATGTTGGTTTATATGCAGTAAAGACACAAATGAATTGGTTTATCCCAAATAATTTACATGCCAAACAACGCGAGAAGAGCACAAGCCGTCGTTCAATCCATACGTATTTGTGTGTGAAATGAAAGAGTTCAGCGTTATTGTTTCCCGTTTACCAAGTGCTACCGTATAACGCTGCGTGAGATACTTACTTTTTCTAACTTTTTTGGGAAAAAAATAAAAACATCACCTTACAGATAAATAACCAAAATACATTCAAACTGATAGCACATAATACAATCACTCAGTGGAAATTCAATAATGACGCATTTTGCTTTTTTATCGTGACATATACAGTAACAAAATAAATCTTGAGAGGGGAAAAAAAACCCGTCACGAACAGGATTCGAACCTGTGCGGGGAAACCCCATTGGATTTCGAGTCCAACGCCTTAACCTCTCGGCCACCGTGACACATTTAGTAGATGTTGCGTCACACCGAAAAATAAATAATGAAAGACATCATAGTAGCTACATGTACTGTGTTTTTGATTCTTGGTCTTGTATGTGCCATTCAAAGGAATTAATAATTGACGATACGTTACAGTAGCATCACGCAGCGTTGGTCTGAGATTCAACACACGAGGGCGACAAACACCTACATGTGATTTGCTGCCGCCCCCGACACACACACACACACACACACACACACACACACACACACACACACACACACACACACACACACACACACACACACATACATTTGTTCTTGAAATTATTGCTTTGACCGTTCCAAAATCAGGATAATTTCCCCAGAATCTTACATCATGAATTTGTTTATGCATAACGTAAGAAAGCGTGGTATATTTTGAATATTAGAATCTCCAATCTTTGAGTATTATGTCTCACTGTTAAACTGGGTCTGGGTTACTTGCTTGTATAAATGAAAACAACCCTGAAGTACCTTGCTTCCCTTTCGTCCTTTCACAACCTGTGTCGTGTAAATAAAAGTAGAACAATAGAGCCGCTCCCTCCAGTAGGATTCATGCTCCACTCTGCCACTCCTGCAGTTATAGTAGATTCAGTGGATTACAACACTCCCAGTTATTTGCCTAAATCGTAGTTGCTAAAGGGACAGCATGATTAATCACACATTTTCTTACTGGGACATGACTTCTGAGACAGCATTTACTAGAAACTGCTCATTTATCAGTCGGAAACTGCAAATCACACAACACAGACCACAAAGATATATTTTCAACCAATAAAATCTTTATTGATGTATATAATGCTGATTTTTAGGATAGGAACGGTTTGCATGTTCGAACAAGACTTGAGGGCGGTACACTGTTACAGGAGTTTTCTGCACAGAAGGAAATATCTTTGGTTTACACAAAAGAAAACAGTGACCAAAGATCATGTGCAAATTCCTGAAAATGTTTCCATTTGCTTTTTGAGATTCCCACAAAAAAAGCAATCATCAGAAATGATCCAGAGAAGGCAGTATGTTTTTCTTCGTAAAAAAAAAGGGGGGGGGGGTATAACCGACAAATAAATTCAAATTTAGCACAAATCCTAAATGTTAGCAGACAATATCGCCATAGTAACACATTCTTTCCTGAATAACAAAACAAAACAAAAAAAATTACTCAGTCACATTTTTATCTGTCAGTAAAAAGGTTAAAAAAAAATAGGCATGTTAAGATGAAATGTGTAACAGGATTTTAAAATATTACACATAGCCATTTCATTTTTACTGATATCAGTAATCAGACTGAGAAGTCATGGAATTTGTGGATACATCTGTGTTATTATGACTCCTGTTAACCTTTAACATAGTATTGCTGCATAGTTAGGATGTAAATATATTTGACTTTATGTATCTCAGATGTGATGGAGTATCGGTCAGATTAATGGTGATCCTCTACAACATTCCACATTTTCCATCCTTCATGCCAAGCTATAAATGCCGCTGCAAGGCATTACAATAACCCCTTTCCAACAACTTTAGCTCTTTACCCAAACTTCCTGACTTGCCCCTATTCCACAACAAGAGCACCTGTGGCTCCGGGATGCCTCGTACTCCCACTGCATTATCTCAACAGGGAGGCAAAGAGCATGAAAAATGGGCTGTGTGGGATTCATCCATCAAAGCCAGGAATGCTGTCTGCTGCTTTTAGCCACCTCTCTGACCTCTTATACCTGGATCCCTGGCACCCAGTATCACGTTATATTTATTTTCTAGAGATATGTCATTAGACAGCTGGAAATTATGCTGCTAATGTACGAACAACATGCAAGAAATATGATGTCTGATCACCTTATAAATCGTGAAAGCCAAAAAAAACAAAACAACAGCAACAACAACAACAACAACAACAAAAAAAAAACACATTTCTGGTTCAAATGCTATCAAAGAATTATTGTTGCCCAGTATAGTCAACACTGCACTGAAAGTGTGACAAGAGTGAATATATATACATATTTCTCCCTCTTAGCTAGAAAAACAGGCATCTATTCCCTCTGGAGCACACTTACCATGCCTCATACCAGCTTGTGCAAGGTAAAGCCTGTGTAGGAGTGTGCCTCTGAGCACACTGGATTTACTAGATGGTGCTCTGGCAACTGTGTAAGATAATTTCTGTCTTAAACATGGTAAACATTTCAACACACAAATTATGGATCCCACCCAGGAATTATATAGTAACAAATCTGTGGATATAAAGTGTGTGATGTGGGACATAAAGACATAATTGTGATTAAAACAAGAAAAAAAGTCATATTCATGTACATAAACATATAAAGATGGCTCAACGATTAATGCAAAACCTGCAACGATCTTTGTTTTGTGCAGTTTTCCTGCCATCTGCAGCTTTAACGATGTTGTGCATTTGCATAATTGTGATTAAGCTCGGGAGCACAACCTATTATAGTAAACAACTTTTATCATTTTAAACATGAATTAGTGAGATTTTACTATCATTCTGATTATTTCAATGTATCTATGTAAAATCTTAGCTCCTTGATGTTTATTTTTAGTCACCCAACAATCATATATTAGCAAAAGTATAGTTAGCACATGCCACCCATTCAGGCAGGTCAGTAGTGACAGAAGCTGAAGATGGCATCACGACTATCTTTATCACCTGTTAGTGTGGAGCTTTTTTTTTTCCAGATGAACACATTTTAATCGTAGTTTGAAACTACCTAGTAAACAACCTCTAACTCTATAAAACACCCCAGGACCTTTTCACAGAAAATTCAGAAACGCCATTCCACCTCATCCCACCTGGCAACCTCCTGCCAAACGGGCCAGTCATTTGCCAAAGATTTACTGGTTTTCCCCCAAAATACAAACAGAACAAAGAGGCTAGCTGAAAGGGAAAGAGCGGCAGCAGTGGGGAGATGGTTGGCCCGGCGCCACGGAGATGCGCTGTTATTGAAGAGGTAGGCAGCAGTTGATGGGAATGATTGGTGGTGCATTCGCGTGCATATGAATTCCCCGGACGACCCAGCTAGAGCGTTCTGATTCTGGGTAGTTTGAAGTGTTGTTTCTAAGGCACTTTAAGGAAAGTTTTGAAGGTAAAGCTGATGAAAATAATTGATAAAATGGCCCGAGGGTGGACCGCCTTCCTGCTTCTTGCGTGTATGAGTGTTGACTGTTTATAATGGAGGGATATATTCAAGATTTCTGAGTGTACTTGGATGTGGAATTTTTCAAAATAAAATACAAGAATGGGAAACTACAATTAGCTCTTGCTAGATTGAATTCTTATGAAGACACTGGCTCTACACCAACTGTTGCCGTGGGAATCTGGACATCTGCTGATGCTTCAACTGGGCTTTTGCTTTTCTCTTGCTCCTTATCATCTTCTCCATCCACACCAATATCTTCCGTGTTCTCTGGAACAGCCAGCCCAGCACAAAGGTCATTTACCTCGCACTCAATGTTTGGTGGTCCTCCATTGATCTCCAGCTCTGCCTTCATGCTCTCTGGGGTGCAGGGACTCGGAATCTCCTGGGTCTCCTTGAAACCGGCCTCGTCTGCATGTGCCTCAGCCAGGGGAATCTCTCCCTCCAAGTTTTCAATTGGAGGAATCTCTATGTGGGCTTCTTCTCCAGGTGAGCTCGTATCCTGCGCTGGGGTCTCTCCATCTCTGACCTTCTTGACATTGAAGGTCATGGGAGACACCTTGAAGGAGGAGCTCTTGGCAGTGGGGCTCTTGGGATGGTTAGGGGCAAGGCTCTTCATGATTTTCTCACGCTTCTCTGGTGGCACAATCCTGGTGGTGATCTGGTTCACCTTCTTCTCAATGCTCGTACGTGAGAAGGCCTTCTTGAGGCTATCAACTTTTTTTAGGCTGTTTCGCTTGAACTTGTCAGCCCTCCTCTCATAGGTGCGCGAAGTTCCCACACCCATTGCTTCCTCACCACCCAGAAACTCTTCTCCTTCTAGATGTACAGGGAGAGACTCCTCATCGGAAGACAAGCTGATGCTCTGGAGACCCTCCTCCTGGCCACGGATGCCATCAACAGAGCCTGTGACAGACGGAGGAGGCAGGGTGGATTCTGCATCATACTGACTTGGTTGTGGGGTCTTTTGGGAGTCCTTGACGAAGACAGTGGAGGGGATCTCATTGTCTTCCTGAGGGAAACAAAAAGTCAAGAAGCAATATTAGGATTTACATCTTCTGGATCAGTCACAGTGTGGAATAAAGTAGTTTGATAGGGGGAAAAAAAATCACAGAAGTCAAAACTCAAACAAATTTTGGCATGCAAATAAGTGCCTAAAGAGTTGGTTTGCATATTTTCATCCAAACAACACCTGTCTTTAGATGATGGCTTGGCTTCAGTTTGTTGGTGAGGTGTTGGTCAGAAGTAATAACCAGGCTGCTTCTCTGGTCTCTGCCTCAGGAAATCTGAGGTGTTCCACATTTTTGGTGATAAACGGAGCCAAACGGAGAGCACCAACTTCAGTACCTTTATTTTCTAGTCCGTTTCCACTCGACCTTAACTTACTGCCTTGCAAACTTGCAGTCACACAGCTACAGACACATGCTGGGACACACTGAGTATTTATGGATCTCCCACCCCCATCCCCTATCCCATAACACTCAAACAGAGAGCAAGAGAGGCATCTTAGGTGGCTGACATACTCCAGTACACCTGTGAAATGGACAGGAAAAAAAACTCCCATCTTAACTTAGCTTGGTTTACTTCAGCAGTGTTCACCCAAGCTAAGTTTAACTAAATTTGCCTGTAAAAATACAGCAGCTAAAAAGGTTATTTATTAGGTAGTATGAGCTCTGTAGCCAGGTCATGTAGTTTAAACCCACATCATGAAACTGCTCATATTTCGGTATGTTTTACCGCATGACCCGTGTCAGTTTCAGGCATCCAAACACTTGGTCAAACATAAGTTTATAAACCTAGTACTATATTTAACCGGCTGTATTTCAAAGAATGCACGGCAGCTCCTGAGAGGTGAGGACAGAACTCACAACGTGCAAGGCTGCAGAAGAAATGTGTCATTAACACATTCTTCTGGACCAGGCCAACCAGACCGTCTAGAAGAGTACTGCCTCCTGTTTATTCTCAATGTTATTGCTGAGCACACGTTTGTTCTGTTTCTCACAACTTAGTGACATTCAGATTTAGTCTGATCCTCACATCTAACTTTAGCCTCCCTGCATTGGTTAAAAAGTGCCATCAGTATGAATCAATCGTGTGATTGTAGCAGGATTTAGCACCAAGAAACAGTCAAAATGACTAAACTATGTACAAATCCCAATGCAATCCTCCTCATCGCAGTGCATTGATAAACATTTAAACAACTCTAATGTTTTCAGTTTCCTTAAGAGGCAATGCAGCAACCCTTTGACCACCTTATAATTGCCTTTGCCTTGACCTGCAACACACGGGCATGATTCACTGCTCAGGTGTTGTCAAAGCATGTGATGAACTTCGTGGTTAATAATAATGTTAGCATGCTCTTCCTAAATTAGGAAAGGGGACAGCTTCAGAATACTGCAGAGTGGAGTTATGTGACTCTCGGTTTTCATCACATTTAACACTTTTACAGCAATAAATCACTGTTTCCCTACTTGATTTTCTGTGAAACAGCCAGTAACTAGTAGTTGACATCCAGAAGTAGCTGAGAAGTGCACTTCTTTTTCAGGGAGGCAACAGGCGGTGCACTCTTCATTCGTGGCTCTGAATGAGCATTAACTGGATGCCTCCGATGGCTGTTGGCCGGCCACGCCCACGGAGACTGTGTGCATTTGAACGTGTTTGTGCAAAACGTGTTCATGTAGTGCAAAGTCAGCAACTATGTGGGCGACAGCTCTTGTACAGGGCATGTTAGAAGTTCAAAACAGGGAAACTTGCATGCAGGAAGATTGAAATTATGCATATTAACATTTTTTTTAAAAAAAACTATTTATTTATGCGTTTCCTTTCAGAAAGCATTAGATAATTTTAAATGTACTAGGCATACTCGTGGAAAAATAACCCTCTTGACTATAATATTTGGAAAACAAAAATCTCCTGATAGATTACCCGTGTTTCGGGCTTCTATGGCTCCAGCCTGAACATGCCCCAAACAGGGATTTGTCTGACAAGATTTAACCAATATTGTTGGTGAAGTGTTTGTGGGGGAGGCAGCAACTGAAACTCAAACACCTCCCGGGTCCTCTTGAGCGCAAGATACCGCAGGAAAAAAACAGACTAAAAAAGCTATTTTACAATGATTCACCAGTAAATCACTGATATGCCAATCATGCGTTAATTGCAGCTATTTCCCAGCGTTCACCTTGAATCTTGAAATCTTGTTTTTATTTGTAAAAATATAAAATTCACGCTTGAATGAGCAGTGAAATAAATTAATTGGACTCAGTTCTATCCTGTGCGTGTGTCTTTTCTCCTGGGAACCCGGTTAATTAATGTACTCTCACACCAAGTTAGAGCTCATTATCCACCAGAGAATATGTGGCGAGTTCAAGTATGTGCGTGCCAGAACACGTGTGCAGCCACGCAGGACACCGGTCATTGTTCAGGGCTATTGAGCAGTTTGACATGGAATGGAAAATCAAAATGCATTTGGAGCAAAAGGAAAAAAAACAAGGTTAATTCAGTGTGACACCATGTTTAGCGCGCATTGTCTTAAAAAAAGTTAGCATACATCAAAGACATTTGGCACATTTAAGATCTCAATTAGCAGCTGCATGGCAAAGCTTCCATTGCAAAGCCAGCTAGGTGTTACTCAGCCAGAGCAGAGGGGGAGTCAGGCCTCCGGAGTCCTTCTATATGTAAACAGATAGGAGATCAGGGTGGGGCAGAATGGAATCCCTGTAGATTGAAAGAGCTCATGTTGCTCTTGGTGTGCGTATCTGTGACATTTGTATAATGATATCCTACACTGTTTCTTTTTCAGTCCTCTCCATTACGATATGGGCTGCTGGATAAGGGAGGCCTGTGCCAAAATGTGACACATACTGTGGTTAAGACTTCTGCAGAGAGATTAAACGATGTGTTCACAATTTAAAGACAACTTTGAGAAAAGTTTTGAATGATGAATTTCTTTTGGTACACGTGAGCTGGCAAAGAAGGTAAATATAGTAACTCATAAATATGCATGTCATCAATCTGCAAAAAAAAAGAAAAAAAAATCGAGACAGGAGCAACGTTTATTTTCCTAATGAAGTCGGTCGATTTAATTGAGACCTTGAGTGCCAGAGGAAACGTATTCATCTGTCCCTGAAGCTCTTGCACAGCCTAGCAATTGATTATGTAAAGAGTTACAGTTACAGGATGCACTGCTTTCATTTAACAGATAAGAATATACTGAAATGCACATTCCATGCAAAGTGACACCTCTTGGGAAGACACATCTCCACCTGCATTACATTTTAAACCCTACCTTCTAACATCCCCGCACTCGTGCATAAACACACAGAGCTTCTTCGACTGTACAAATGTAACCTATTTTCTGAAAGTGTTTGGATTGCACTCCCTTGACCACAAAGTGATGATCTTTACAGTTTCGTTTAGTCCCGCCCTGGTTTGAGTAGCATCCCACGTCCTTCACATCCAGGAAGTTGGAAGGAAAGGAAGGAAATGAAATGGAATTCTGCCATTTATCCTAGGACACTGAAACATGATAAACTCTCTGCTTACACACCGCACAAATGCAATCTGACCAGTAGTTGGAAGTCCTAATCACCAAGATGCCCAGCGCATCAAGTCATGGAATTCTTTCCCATCTGCACCCTGAAAGAAAACAGCGCATGGGCCTCACAGCACAATAACAATTCCAGGCAGAGTGGCATGCTGATGACGGCAGACTGAACATTGAGGCAATCTGGAGAGGCCACCATTATCCCTGCTGATATAAATGATGGTGTTGGAGATTTGCAGAAGCCTGTTCAGCTGTTAATTCGCAGGACAGCGCCTGTGTAGCACTGCCATTTGCACATCATTAATTTTACACATGGAGCGCTTGTCATTATAATGGTTAACCGGACAAATGCACTTGCTCTAACAGCAGTCCCCCACTCGTCTTAACTACCGACTCCCCATCAATGAGGAATACCGAAAATCTTTGGTTATTGTAACTGTAATATGTGCCTGCATTTTCTCAGTCCCCGTCGCTTACTTCTACTTCTTTTTCTGTGACGCACTGCTGCAGCACAATCTATGAATTGTGCCTATCACAGCCATTGTTTGATAAGCGCCATGTAGGGACACTTTTAGAATTTTTGATAAGGCTTCCAACAATGTAACAATGTTTGCTAGCTATGGGGGTCAGAGGTAATAGGTGTTCGTGTACGTTATCTCCATACATGCTATCTTTTCATGATTTTTTTTTTTTCCTGCCATTGATTTTCTGGCTTTAGTATCCAAACTCTGGAATTAAAAAAAAGGCAAGAAAAAGAAGTATGAAGCTAACTCTCTCAAAAGAATAATAGATTATTCTATTTTTTGTGTTTTTTTAATCCAATCAGCAAATGCCAATTATTGAATATGAAACTTGTCAGTTGTCATGAAAATAAAGGGAGGGCTTGTTGTTGGCATGTTTGTCCATCCTGAGCTTTATCTGTCAGGAACAGAGACAGAGAATTCGATTTGTTGGAGCAGATGCTTCACTGTTGCTGCTGAAGCTTTTATCACCCTCTGAGTTGGAAGTTGCCAGTATAATCAAAGCTGGTAATAAAGCGTTATCTGCTGAGCTCAAATGGTCAAATCCCGTCCAAGCACTCCTATATAGATACATTTAACCTTTACTTGGTTAGTCCCTGTACCCAGCACAGTCTACCTCTCCAGCTCACAAAAGTGTGCAAAAGAGCTCAATGTCATAATGCTATCAATACCTGAGGCCTAGTGACAAGCATGTTAAATATGTGCTCTTGGCAGTCCCAAGTGCAATGCATCATGGGGAATGCCGAAGGGTAAAACAGACTTTGCAACTGAGCAAGCAACCTTTTTTTTTTTTACTGTACATACTGCTTGGCTTCTTCACCTGTAGCTTCGTAACACCACCCAGTAACTTTGCACACCTTATTGTCTTAGTCGAGGCCAAAACTAAATGACATCACTGTAATAAACTAGTCCCAAACGAGCCTCTGGATTTATGCCGTGTCACAGTGGCTAAGGGAACGAGCTGAGCCGTCAAACCTGAATGCAAGATCACGTGAAGGAGCACGCAGCCCATCCACATGCCTGTCTTTTACCTAGTCAGTAAATGCAGGCAGTGTTACAGGTTTACAAAAATAATAACTCATCTTTTCCTGTCCCTCTCCCTTTGATTCTTTTCACTGCTCATGTTAATGTGCTGACAGGCAGACAGATGGATGGATAGATAGATAGATAGATAGATAGATAGATAGATAGATAGATAGATAGATAGATAGATAGATAGATAGATAGATAGATAGATAGATAGAT
>BJFM01000350.1:219545-232296 GCA_016586285.1 Arothron firmamentum
CATTCTGTATTCTCGGCATCCCCGTGGTTCAGTTTCTCAGAAAAACCCTGGGAAGAAGTGACAAGGTGCAAGGAGACACACGTTTACCGGGGGAAGCTCGGCAGTGGCAGCAACAGATGTCGACATCATCGTCATCATCGTCATCATCATCATCATCACCGACTAGAACGTGCCATTGCTTTGTTGCGCCGCTGTTCTTCCCTGGTGATCTTTGAAATTCACACTGGGAGAGAGGGCGAGGAGTGAGGGTGGGTGGATGCTAAACTTCAGGTTTGGCCAATGGGGACGAGGGGTAAACATCAAAACTGGACGCGCCTTCTGTGCAGCGTGTCTGGGCTCAGATAAGTCGAGTGGAGGCTCGCATGGTGTTCTCTGAACTGAAGTGGACATTGTTCTGCTTCTGCCGGTTGATCCTGTTGGTCCGTGGGCACTTTCTGTCGAAAAACACAAATGTAGGAGTCAGGTTAACGCACTGCGAGTCTCTGAAGATATGCAGATTGCGATTTTTTTTAAAAATTTTTTTTACATAATTTTGTCTTTGTGTTTCAGCTGCTCTCTGAGTGAGTTTTATGCTGGAAGGCTGTTTTCAAAACTAACGTAGAATGACAGGCAGGTTTTTACCTAAGATCCCAGGATGCAAAGCAGAGAGATGACCTTTTCTGCTCTCACCTGTTTGTCCTTTAAGTGAAAGGAAAGCCCCCATAACAAGAAGAGTAACATTAAACAACCCCGCAATACAGCTATAGAGTTGTCTGGCCAACAGAGATAGGACGCCGAGCTGAGCAAGTCAACAGACGTGTCCATCTGTGGATTCATTCAGCCACAATAATAACCATGCTATGCATTGTGTTCCATTATTGTGAACTTTAACAAGCCTTTTTTGCCTGTCTTATCCTTAAATAGGTATTGCTGAGTAGCAGGAAGCATTAATGGCACTATAACTGTAGTCCGTGCTATAATAAATTCTCATTTCCTCCCGAATGCCTGCTCCCCACCTCTCTTTGCAAGTGCTTGTGCTCTCATTTTGTCCCTCCTCCTCTTCAGCTACTGTGCTCAAAGGGGAAGTTTCGTCTCCAACAAAACACTTATAAAATCTTTTATTAAAGGTCATAAATTGCTTTGGTCAGCTAGAGGCGGACAAGTTGTGGTACCCGCGTCTATGCTTCCACCCTGAATACAAAATACCTGCAAAAGCAAACACGTATCCTAGCTCACACAAATATCTGTGTATATATACTTGAATGCAGTTTTCAAGTGCCTGTGTGTGTGTTTGTGTGCATGACTCGCCTGGTAATGCAGAGCACCACCACACATATGATGACCACCTGGAGTGCTCCGATGATGGAAGCGATGAGGACATAGTGCAGTTTGCCGGAGCCTGGAACCACGTAGAGCACATTGTATTCTTTGATATCGCACTGGGGACCTCTGAAACCAGAGTGACAGCTGGGTTCATGCGCACACACCATTGAGGGGGAAAGAAAGAAAGAAAGAGACAGGTTAATTATTTCTGTGTTCTTAATAGAAATGTCAGTACCTGCCTGCAAAGACATTGTGGAGGAACAATGGCTGCTTGCCGTGAGTGTTCAGTTGAACATTGCTGATAAGAATCACAGCAGGCAGGAGAAAAAAAAGGGGTGGGGGGGATTCACTCTTAGCGGCTACATGTGTTCTCTTTGTCGACATCACAGACTGAATTATACTTTATATTCTACTGAGTTGAAAGAAATGGAACTTTAGATCTTCAAAAGTAAACTATAGTATGGAGATTCTATTTGGAACACAATAATTGCTGGGGTATCCGACAATGCAATGCAGTAATTAAAGAAGTGCGCTCACAAGCTGTGTTACATGTGGCCATTTTTTGATTTGTGCGCCATATTATCTTGTCTCATTTGCATCACCCAGGGATGACGCAGAGGAACCGATCCTCTCTGACCAATCAGTGGTCTGCAATGGTTCGTTTCACATTTTTAGCATCACCTCAGCCAGCGTGAAACCATGACAGATGTGGTGCTAAAAATTGCACCAGATATTCCCAGAGGGGATTTTTGTGTCTTTTCAACTTGATGCCTCATCTCAAACACTGGAAATTGTTTTGAGTCTTCCAAAAACTGTTACATACGATTATTCTGTTAAGTCTAAAATGAAACAGTCATAGTTTTGAAGGCATAACACAAGCAACCACACACTGGATTTTTTTAAATGTATTTATTTATTTTTTTAATCTGGATCTGTCAGAATGATTTGATAAATATCAGACCAACAGAAGCCATTATGCTAACAGTGTTTTGCCAGCGTCGGAACAGGTGTAGGTTCTTATCCACAGTGTTTTGGAGAGCTGACCAGAGGAGGAAAATTGCCGGATATGGAGTGTTTTTCGGCCTGAATACCATTTCTCCAGATTTGCCAGACTAAAGCGGACAAAAACAGCCTAATTGATGACTGTTGCTTTCTGATTCTGTGATATCAGATATCCAAAATAATCTGAGCAGAGAAATTCCACTGCAGTTGTTTTCACACCTGCGGACTTCTGTGCTGTGCCAATGGAGCTCTTTGTTCTAGTTAAAGTGAACGCAAATTATTTTACTCAAATTTTTAGAGTTGTTTTGCAAATATGACACATTATTCAGAAAAACAGCACAAGCTATAGTTATAGTTTTGCTAATTCACCCATTGTTTTCACACTTGGACAGAGCGGACCATGAAATAGTAAAATGTAATTGGTAAAAAAATATGATGTAAAAGACCTAAATAACATTACAGTCAAATGAAATGTGTAATCAAACTGCAACTGCTGGAAAAACTAGTAAATTAGAGTGAACAATAAAGGAAAATTGGCAACTGTATCTCTTGTCTTGTAGGCAAACATCAAGTGCAAATAGTTTTATTGACTCCATCTTAAATCTTCATGGCTGTTTATATTGATTACACAGTAAGAAGGCATTAGTAAATGTCCATCTGAGACAGTAAAATCTGCTGTGGCCCCGTTACCATTGATAGTGGACTGAATCCAAATCTCAAGACAAGTTTGGCTCATTTTAGGGTAAATTCTTTGTAACGATAGACAGAACTTGTAGAACATCTGCAAAAACAAACAAAACAAAGGTGGTGCTTTGTCCTCAGAAAAGAACTAAACTGATCCTCTTTTATCTGTATTTTTGTCTCTATGAAGAGACTGTTAGCAGCCAACACCTGCACATCCTTGGTCCAAAGAACACACACGTGCCACAGAGACCACCGCGTTGCCCCCTCCCTGCTTCTCACATCACCTCTTCTTCCAGAGACCAGAAGGGGGCAGTAAAGATGTTTGCTTTCCGTCATTCAGTACGTGTGTGTGTGTGTGTTTGTGTGTTTGTGTGTGTGTGTTGGGGGTTCATCACTCGCTTATGTTTGTGAAGGCTACTGGATTTTCTGCAGATTTAAAAAAATAAAAATAAAACAATAACACATTTTCGACACATGTATAGTGAGTATGGCTGACGCACTTCCACCAAATGCGTCAAATGTTCGACAGAGACTGAGGCACAAGGACTAGGTTGTGTTTTTGCCCTCCTGACAAATATAAATCTGTTATTCACGCCTCTCGCAAGTGCCAAATCTTTTTGGAAAAGCATTAAAGCCAGCTTTGAGGTGTCACTCATCAATAAAGTTGACAGCGGCACAACGGTGCGTTCACTGCCAACCGTTGTCATTAGAGGATAGATGACAACGTGTGGCTTGTCGAGAGGCAACGGCAAACTGAAGGCTTCTGGGGAGGAAAACATTGACACCCTCAGCAGAGTGATATCCCATGTGGGATTCATCTGAAGCAGCGCGGCAAATTTCACTGGTCAGCGGCGCGGCCTTCCATCCAGCCAGAGGCGGGGTTGTCTCATGTCCCCTGCAGCATACTGATGTGTAATCATACACCATAAACAAGTCTGATTATAGAAGAAAAAGATAAACAGGCTGCACTTTGCCTTCAGATTGCTAAATTTCACAACTGATTAGCCATCTCATATTACAGGCTTTCTCTGGGCGTCTGCAAATTATAGACGGGAGAGGGGGTGGGTGGAGGAGGAGCATCATCAGATCAGATTTATACTGTTGATACAATGCGGCCAATAAAATCTGTTGTTGTCTTTTTTGGAATTGATTACAACATCAACACACTGTAGGGTCTAATTAGCAGAATACACTGTAACCATCTTTATCAATATCTATTAAACCTATTTACTCCTCCCATTCAGTATTAAAACCACAGCTAGGAATCTGATATCTGAGATGCAACACAAACACTGTGTGGTCACTGGTTTCAGTAAACTGGGTATCTGTTTTTCCCAGTAATAAAATATATTTTCTCTGAGGTTCTGTACCTCAGCTCAGTTTTTTTCAGTATTTGGATTTTTGTTTTTTTTTCCATTTTGCATTACAGTTAACTTTTGCTTGAAAGTTTAAAAGCAAACATTTATCCAACATGAATATTATATTAAAATTAAATTATTTTCATCATTTAGAGATAGCAATTTAATTTCTTTTTCCATAATTGACTCCATTCCTTCTGCACCGACAGGGATTCTAATGTAAAACAATTGTGTGCAAATTTTCCTTTCCTTGTGTTTTCATTATGTTTATTTGGCTACTGTTTATTCCTAATCGGGGTAGGCGATCCAGTCCTGCGAGTGCTGCAATCCAGCAGGGTTTTCTGTCCTACGGGCAGTACTCTCAGTACTGGTTTTAGTTTTCTCAAACTATTTTCCGCTTTCCATGACCAAGATCAGTTATGTAAAGATACGATTCATTAAATCTCTCCAAATCTCTCTCTGTCATTGTGTGTGTGTGTGTGTGTGTGTGTGTGTGTGTGTGTGTGTGTGTGTGTGTGTGTGTGTGTGTGTGTGTGTGTGTGTGTGTGTGTGTGTGTGTGTGTGTGTACCTGCAGGACGGCTGGGCCAGGATGTTGGGGAACTGACAGTCTCCGTGGACACAGTAGTTTTTGTAGTGATCTGGGCAGGGGATGTAAAGACCACGGGCGAGTGGATCATCTTTTTCCACCACTGTGTAAAACACACAAACAGCAAAATATACACATGCTCCATAAATAGTGAATGTGGGCACGCTGAGGGCCGGCTGTGCACGTACATGATGCCAGTGCGACGACAAACACAAACGAGGTTTTGGAGGAAGGGAAGAACAACTTTAAGGGGCAACATTAAAGTGAACTGAGTGTGTTTTGATACACTCACCTGTGAGGTCGGTTCGTGCAAAGTGCCCGTCTCTGCCCTTGTTCCCATTTATGATGTCACCTGCAGAAATGAAAAAAAATCTAAATTTAAAGTGATGTCATGCATCATCCTGTATATTAATCTCCAAAAAGCAAGAGAAGTATCATAATTATCCAGTCCTGATAGAAGGAAATACAGGAAACCATCTCCTTATCTAAATGATCTTTGACATTCTAAAAATCTCAGAATGTTTAGGATGGATTGTTAAGACCACCATCCTTCTTAACCTCCTGCTAACAAGAATCCGCCCCCCCATCCTAGTACTTTTTGTAGGTTCAAATGTCTCAGTTTCTTGACATTTGTTTCTCCCCGATTGAGACGGGATCGATCAAGCCGGGCTGACCCCGTGGGTTTCGTGTGGATGGAATACAGATTTCTATTTGTGTTCCAGAGCTGGTTAGCCCTGATTGCTTTCCTCTCCATTACCCCTAAAAGCCTTCATACTAGTTCGCACATCTCGATCAATTGGATACAGAGCCCAATGTACAGTACGAGCTGCTGACATCGGAGAATGAAGCACGAATCTCTGTGTTCGCCTCTTCCATCAGATCGCAGAAATCCTCCAGTTACAGGAAGAAAATAAGATGTCAAACTTCAATCAGAATTAAAGAAAAATGTATTTTATTCTTAAACAAGGTGTCTCCCAAAGGGATTGGCAAAAAACAGCAACAACAACAAAAACGTAGTTTAAGGAATTAAGTAGAGAGATTAATAAAATAGCTTTATCCCTGGAATTGTTCTGAATGAAAAATGCAGGCAAATGAAAAAGAGAGCACACTGAAAAATAGAGATTAATATAAACCATGAATTATCAACGAGCATAGAAATAAAGGTTCCAGCGCAGTTTAAGGATTATCTTTGTTTTAGGGTAGGATTCTAAAAAAGTGTGTGTCGCTTCAGCAGCAGGAGCCGTTTAGCTTTCACACAGCGGCGGTGCCAGCAGACAGACAGAGGGTGTTTGTGGCTCTGACCTTGGCAGTGACCCAGGTGCTTGACCTCAATGCGCTCCTGTTTCTGACAGGACGCTTCCTTCACCTGGCAGGGGTTGTCATAGGAACGGCCATCTGAGGCGCACACCGGGTTGAAGCTGATGTGGGAGCAGTCGATGTTGCAAACGCACCTGCCGAGCGAGAAATCGCATTAGCAGCGGTAAACTTCCTGGCTCTCTTATTTATGAGCCGTGTCACGATGCAAAATAAATGAGGACTAAAATATTAATGACAATGAGAGCATCTTTACCTAGGAGAGAATTATGTGTGTTTGACTGTGAGGGACACACTGAAATCATTGCGGGATTAATAATATGACACACAAAACAAAAAAAAACAACAAAAAAACTCTTGCACTCAGGATGTTTGACCGTGCAGAATAATCCTCTTCAGACTGGGTTTTGGCACATTCAGTCTGACACAATAGCACATGGATTTAACTTTGCATAAAGGAGACGGGCGGCGCACAGGGTGTGATTGACAAATGATGTACCATTACAATGACAGCAGGCTATAAATAGGCATGGAATTGCTGATAACAAAGCTGCACATTTACATATTTCAGAGGGACATAACACAAAAGGACAACATTGTAAGTGTAAAAATGATCTCCAGAATGAAAAAGTTAACTTCATGATGCAAAACGAAGCTTTACCACAGCTCCTCTGACATATGTCACAGGCACAAATTCGCATCCACATTTTTCAGTTTCGCTGTTTTTTTTTACACATACTTTTAGTTACAGTTATTGTTCTGTTAAAAAAAAAATAATGCTAATGTGGATCTTGAGCTCATGCAGTGGGAGGAGTTTGTGACCTGAAGCTGGAAGATTTCTGATTCCTGTAAACCCCCCCACAAGGGACGATTCCCTGACAGAACGCGGCGCCCTGCTGCCACCCGAATGCAAAATAGGTCAAAGAACAGTAACATTATATCACAAGCACCACAACAGTTTTGAGATCATTGAAATTTGTGCCCACATTTTTACAGCACACTTTGACTTTGCCTTGCAGTGTATTTCTGCTAAGCACTTTGAGTGACCTCTGAAATCTGATGGAAAAAAAAAAAAAAAGCGCAATGTATTCATTCAATCAGGAATAAAACACCCCAAAGGTACGCTTTAAAGGTTTTTTGCCTTCAGCAAAAGTTGTTAAACTCTCTGCATTTTTTCCCGCCATTCATCTAAAAGTGTGTTTTATTTTTGGCTTAATTCCTTAATTGACGAAGCACGCTTCCATTGGGAGTGCTGTTATTTCTGGCGTGTTTTCGTGGCGCGTGGCCATTCTTCTCGCTGTGAAACAGGTGCTTCTTTCAGCGTTCAAAAGGTAACCAGGCAATTTTCAAAACAAATTTTGGGTGCAAACATGTGTGTGTTTTGGTGGGCACGCAGTGGCGGCCTTTCAGTGAGTCGAATGAGCAGAAATGACACTGAGATGGCCTTCACCGCACTGACTTCAGACAGTTGCTGCTGAGTGGCGCTGAATGTTGCATTCTGTAATTAGAAATCTGTCATTATTCTTACGGCCTTCTCATTTTCCTGTACAGCACTCACCGGCTCTGAAGCTATACACACACACACACACACACACACACACACACACACACACACACACACACACACACACACACACACACACACACACACACACACACACACACACACACACACGAGCTAAGACAATACTGCAGATGCTGATGTTGATTGAAATGCGTTGCAGCAAAGGATATTGGTGCTCAGCTCCTGTTGTAATGATTGATCAGCATAGAAAGGAGGCAGTGAAGAAAGGCTACGTTATGCCTCAGAGGCGGCAGAGCTTTGCGACGGCAATATCCAAAATCCCACATGACGCTGAGCGTGACACTGTGAGTGGGCCAACACCGCTTCTCCATCACATAAACCCACATTTGCAAATTTCAAACACAAAATCTGTAGTCATGAGGATAGTTTGGGTTCAGCCTGTTTTTTTTTTTCCCTCCCTTGATTTTCATTTTGGTGTCAACGCTTTTCATTGCAAAAGCAGAAATAATCCCGAAGTAACTGTAGGCAGCTGCTGCATGTTGTCGTAGTGAGGACACCGCCACAGTTATTTTTATCCGTCTCCTATCGGCGATGCAAAAAATCAAAATATAAAATTAACCAAAAATATAAATCAAAATTCCTGACAAAAAATCAGGAATATTGATACATAATGAAGATCAGTTGGCTCTCCTCAGAAACTGTCAATCCTTTTTTAATGTCTGTCATCTGTGACAAGCTTAAAAGACCACATGCAAATGATGCAGCACTGCCAGTCAAATACTGTGAAATCTTTCACTCCAAGCAGCTAATGCTAACTCATTTCAATTTAACTTTATTCATGTAGTGACTTTTCCAATCAAAAGGATCTTGCGGCATTTACAGAAACCCAGAGTCTGACCCCTGAACAAGCAACAGTTGGAAGGAAAAACTCCCTTTTAATAAGAAGAAACCTTGAGGTGGACCGGTGTCTTTACCATGTAGCATTCCATTGATTTGTGGGCGATTGTAAGGAGAAGGAGAGATAGGGCAAGGGGGAAGGACAGAAAGTATAGAAAAGAAGAGCCACATACATCATTAATGCAAATACATTAGCTATGGATATAAAGTAGTATAATGCAACACAACACGTTGTTACAACAACGGTTTAAGCACAAACGTAAATGTAAACAGGACAAAAACATGGATATAACGTTGCTGCTCTTTCTTGTCAAAGGTTTTGGAAGCATTTTATAATGATGATATGATGCCTTTTTTTAAACGTTGAAGAAGCAATTACTGACCCTAGATAATGGTAAGGTTTTCAGTTTTCTCTTTATGCTACAAAGATGTCATGTGAGGGTTTTCAGTCAAAAATAATTCACAAAGTGGAAAAATAAAAGTAATCTATAATATAATCTTTCTGAAATAGGGGCTGCACGATTGCAACAGCCACCCTCCAGACAAGATTAAGCTCACAATCACAGCGTTTCCAGCACCTTATCTTACAAAGTATCTAAATGGGAACAGTCTGAGCATGAAAGTGGGCAGCAACAGCAAAAGTGATGAGCTCAAGATCAAAGAAAAATCTTAAGAGTTTCCAATCCAGAAGAAAATCTGAACAGCAGCTCTAAGGCAGCAGTGTTAAAAATATGTACTATGCACACTACCAGTAACCGCTGCCCATTGAGCAGATCCTTGGCCACCCCCGAGAGGCTGCTGCTGCATGGTCGGTGGCTTAAGCCTTGACTCAATGCATTTTTAATGAGGCCTCTCACTTTCTCCACAATCGGCACTACAGCACAACAAGGCACCAACACATCCCAATGCTGCGTGCACGCACACACATCTGCCAACCGACGAGCGCACGTGAGTCAGACAATCATCAATGTCTGATGAGCTGCAGTCCCTGGCACACATACATCAAAATATTGCTTCCCACACTCGGCTGACTGCTACAGATGTGCAAAAGATGCAGTGAAAGTTAGCAGTGTGTGTGCGTGTGTGTGTACACGTCACATGTTCATGTGTGTAGGAGACATGTTGGGTTACTGGCTTAGCAGGATATGTCATATTGATTAGTTCTCTTTGATTATTGCCCTTCAATCTAAAGTTAACCCAAGACTACTTGCTCCCACTTTGCACACATGCAAACTTTGTCTCCACCATCGACGGAGAATGCACCACTTCGCCCTTTTTTAAGGGGAAATTATTGCAGCAAGACGCAACATTGATTTTCATAATCCTTCGCCTCACATTTTGCAGTAATCCTTTTTCAAGAAGTGAGATAGAGAGATTGAGAGAGCGCTGATGGAGTGCAAGTGCTGGGAAACAACTAATAAGCAAAACTAAAACAGAAATGGGGGAGAAATAGAACAGAAAACTCTAAGTATTAGTGCCCAAATAAGTAAAGGAAATATGCATGCACAAAACAACTACTAGAAAACAAAGCAAAAAAAAAAAAAAAAACTTCAGAAGAGACAATTTCCTTGCTACCAAAGGTAAATTACAAAGCAGCGGTGCTGTCACAGTCGCGATACATGGTTTGTTGTTTTGCCTTGTTTTCTTTTTGCTACATGCTATATTGCGGTTTTAACGCACTTCAATTTCCTTTGCCACTAGTTTGATTTATATAATCTTTAAAGATCTTTCATCCTAGGATCTTTAGGTCCTGGCGGAGAATGTAAACTTGTTAAGGAACCTAGTCATTTGGGTCAGGCATGAAGCGTCCGTACAGTTCCTCTCTTTCAGCTTGTACTATCTGTTTCCCAATGCTAATTTCCATGACAACACAGGGTGCTATTGATGTTTTTGAAAGCATTTGTGGGTAATTACACTTTTCCTCCACAAATGGATCAAAATGGATTTTTGTGACAAATTTATTGACCGTTTTTTGGTCTCTTTAGCCTGCTTCCTGCCTTCACAACAATTCAAGAGTGGTGGCGTAGGACTCTTTTCCTCAGGGTCAGATAGGGTGTAGATCTGGCAAAAACAACTAACCTTCAGTTAGTATAGCATGAGCAACATTATCAACAAACAGCATGAACCAGAGATCACTGATGATACTATCTTTAATGTAAGCTGAGACTGCAGCCTCGATAGAAGCTGGTTCACAGAGTTGCCTGCAGGTAAAATATAAACAGATATGAAAAAAGATGTCAAATGAATGCATTTTTACTTGTAGTGGCTAAAACGTGAAATGTATTTATTTTTCTGTGATGTTGTAGGAAAATACAAATAATGCTTTCCCACAAACAAATCTCTTTCCTGTCACCTGGTCATGATTACAGGGTTCCCTTTCCAATCAATGTTTGATTAACTGACACTTTGTATGATTAAAATCAGCTGCTGTCTGATTGGAATAACCCTCCATGTTAATGAAAATGAGCTGATTCTGATACAAAGGTTGACTGCTGTTTGATGAAAATTACCTGCTGTTAGGCTGCAATTACCTGTCTGATTATTCGCCAGGAATGTTCTTATCAAAACACCTGGAGGCTCTGGCAAGATAAAAGCGTACTTGAAGCTTCGCTCGTGTGCAACTTTACGGTTAAATATCCATTGTCTGCTTGCAGCAAACTGCTTTTCGTCAAGACGCATCACTGACTCAGGCTGGCTCCTGTTTTGTATTGTGGAGGCAAATGTCCAATAACAAACATAACACTCTGCAAATGCCTTTGTTCCAGTGATGCTGCATTCAAAGCTCCATTTTCAGTCCTGCGTGCATCCTCATCGGCGGCACACTCTGCTGTTCTGACCTGGGGATTCAGGAATTCAGCAATTTTTATGTTTTAGCAGATTTTAACAGCACATTTGTGAAAGTGGGTGCCATCAGAAGGAGTGTAGCTGTTTGGTATTTGCAACAAGGCTCAGAATGCACCGTGAAACAGCTCCTTTGTGTCACGGTTATTGCACACAGGGGTACATTATCTCGCCATTACATCAAGCCGTTTGATGGAGTCACACTCTCGGGGCCCTTCTAATTTCTTGTCGTCAGCACTGCTTTTCCCTGGCTGATACTATCTGATGCTTGTTCCACTCCAAATTCAGGGACGCTGGTTCATTTAAGCTTCAATTGTGCTGCAGAAAGCAAACACTGATGTGACTTCCTGGTTCTGCCAGTCGAATCTAATTGAGCTCTGCACTCAGATGTTTATTATATATGCCCCTAAGGAGGTTTTAGTGCTCTGTCCTTGCTGGTGTATGAAAGGCGGTGATGACACATCACCTGCATCCATCTCATCGGCAAGAAATGGCAACATTTATGACCAGGGTTATTACTTCACTGAACTTATTTTCTTTGTGTGAGCCATTTTTGGCGTCACTGTATCCTGCAACGATGGTAATTGGATTTCCAGAATAAGTGGGACTGTCTTTTCTCTCTGTGACCCGTTCCAGTAATTGAGGTTAAACGAAGTAGTCAACTGCGCATTTAACCTCTGCAGGTGGTCAGCTGAGAGACGGTACCTTATGAAGAACTTCGAAATTGTGTTGAAATGCACAAGAACATTCTGTATAGGGGAATGTATACTGACTGAAGGTATCAAAGATACCTGGTTCGATAGCGAAACTGTGTTTTTGACCTTGTTTTGACCTTGTGAAATACAGCATATTTCCTGCATTGGCCTTTAAATACGGCATCAGAACCATAATCCATCATATCTGTGTCGTTCCAACCCACCACTGACACTTCCAGAAATATGAACTCAAACAAGCAGGAAAAAGTTGGCGACAAAATGAAGGTTAGCGAAGTTTCATATTGAGACAATGAACTGATCATTTATTCAAACTCAAGGTAAACACCCGCATTCCACATTTTTCTTTCCCAGGAGCAGGAAAGACTGGTTCACTGGAGGAAAGAAAGATGAAGTTTTCACTCACCAAACATCCTCCGCGTCCACATCGCACTCGGCCCCAAACTGACAAATATCACAGGTGGAGGTTTCCTTCTGGCCGGTCTCAGCTGAGCCCTCTCCTCCTACAAATGACAGAAAGAGAGAGAG
>BJFM01000350.1:234338-282060 GCA_016586285.1 Arothron firmamentum
ACACACACACACACACACACACACACACACACACACACACACACACACACACACACACACACACACACACACACACACACACACACACACACACACACAATGCAGACGCAATTACCGTTGGCGACTGGGGACAGGCGAGTGTGTGCTGCTCCTCAAATCCCCTATCGGGTGTCCTGTAGCGCTAACGCAACATCTCCCCTGTTTCTGTGTCTGCTAATCCCCCAGAATCAGGAGACACGGCTGGGTAATGACTGAAATGATTAGCCCTCCTGTGCCCCACCCCAAAAGCACCCAAACACCAACTAGATCACTAAGTATCGATCCGCGTCTGGACCAGACCGCTCGACTGCCCTCAATTTTATTTCAGTCTCACCTTCATCTCTCCCAAATCCTTCTTTTTTCTCCTTTTGGTTTCACTGAAGCTTCAGGATAAAAGGTCAGACTGGCTACAAACACATCAGTATTTGAAGATGCCGAAATTCGGCTGTACAAATTCTTTATCTCAGTATACAGAACTAAATGTATGTCTATAAATAGAGAATCTGAGTCTACGTGTGACAATGCATGTAAAATACATCACTCACGGCTGCTTGAGCTGCGTTTGAGCGAGATTTTTGAAGAGATCAGTCTACAGCAAATGGCAAACATCTGGGAAGCTGGAGCTGTTTTCAAGTGATACTTTGGTGATTTACAATTAAACTAAATTACTTTAGTTCCTTAATGAGTTGTGATCTATTAATGCGGAGTTAGTTTTCTAAACAGTACATGGAGTTGTGCTTTCGCAATTTTTTTTCTTTAAGTTTTTACCTTTATCATTGCTACATAGGTGCTTTATTTCAATTTATTTTAGATTCCCTAGAACATTTTCCTGTATGGGTGGTCTTTTCCAACAGTCACCAGGTAGGGGGCAGGAAAACGCCCTGCACGGTGCCTTTTTTTGGTCTTTCAGTGAAGAAGGACCTCAAAAAAAGCTTCAGCAGAAAGATCTGAGGCAGATCAGAACCGCCTTGCTTTAAGGCATCTGTGCTATCCACTACTACCGCTGACTGGTTCAATGATGACCAGCAACTGTGTATTCTCAGACAGGAGAGCAGATCCGCTTCTGTGGGAGGAACCTCAGCTCTATAGATCAGGATGGTGCAGACATCACGCACAGCAGATACATCAAATGCAAACAAAGGCAGAGATAGTTCACTCCTCTGGACTCTGTTGCAGACAAGCAAACTGCAAAACTGCGAGTTGCATCAGGATTAACGCAGCAAACACCCAAACAAGCGCAGCGTGTTCGCTCTCCAACATGCTGCTGCCACTCTGATGATGAATGAAGCCCACACACCCTGGAAACAGAGCTGGACCACCGTGACCTTGGTCGCAAATGCTCTGGGGAGCAAAGTAGGGGAAAGTAGAATGGGAGGCTACACACAACACTTCTGTGTGTGTGTGTGTGTGTGAGTGTGTGTGTTCGCTGAGATGCACTCACGCAGAATGCGAATTACTTACTATTGTTCCCGAATCCCCTTTGAAAAGGATTAGATTAAGCTCAGAATGAACGTTTAAAATCAAAGTATTTCGGTCATCATTGCCTGGATCGTTTGGTCTCATTCCCAGTGCATCAGATATCTGGGATTTGTCATGGCCATTTGTAACTTTTCCTGTATTTTGGGATGCCAGCAATCATCCCGACTGTCGTATACCAGCCCTTTCTCTCCAGATATTTAACCCCCTTTTTTTTTTGGCAGTTGTATTAGAATAATTTGTACTGTGATCAATTTCAACAAAGACTCTTTTTCAACAGCTTCTTAACCCAAACCAAACAACATCCAGCCACATTCAGCACCAGTCTGTGCTGTGCTTGTACACGGCAGAAGGCAGTGGTTGGCTGACTTTAATCAAAAGACAGGGACAAACTCCAGATAAAGCTATCCCGCTAATTTAGACCTGCCTTCCATCCAGTACACACGTTGCTGTCCATTCCCCAAAAACATATTATGAAAAGAAATATTACCAGCGTGCGTTGCTAATGCTCCTGATAGTGTTTAGCGTCCAGAACGTTGAGTCCTTTTCTTACTGATGAATGATGGAAAACAACATGAACAGCCTTTACTTTAGCAGATATAAACCTTCCCTCGCTCTTTTTAGTGTGCGTTTAAGGACTCACAGGCCGCAGCAAATCCAAATCATGGCCAGCGGCAGCTCTGATAAATGTTTCAGTGAGCTCTGGCCTTCCTGCCAGCAGACACGTGATCCGTGAAAGGTGATACAGGAAGTAAACATGAGCCAAATAGCTGATAATGGGAAATGGATGATGATCATCTGGAAAGTGACGGCGTATCTGCGTCAAGCAGCGAGCGCACTTTAAAATCTTCTGGACCTTCACTTGTGGGGCGAGCTCCATTAAGACAGGTCTGAGCTGACAATTAAACTATTAAACTCATCAGTCAAAATGACATTATCAACTAGCCGCGGCCTCCGGTGACTGATTTGACAGGCTGAGCTGGGTCGAAGAACAGAAGCCAGCCAAATAATCCATAAACATAATGGACATCAATATTGAACAGATGACAGATGGGCTGACCTACAGAGGCCAGGATTCAATTTCTACTCTTTATTTCATTTTTTTCCCCCATCCTGCAGGAGACTGTATTGCTTTCACAAAGTCATTTGTCAGCCTTAAAGCCGGTAAGAAGAAAGCTCAAAAAGGGAGCCAAGGGCGGTAGTTTCAGCGAAGCAAATGACAAAATGAATCAAGCACGCTGCAATAATAGCTGTGATATGAATAATGAAGCTATCATGATGCTTGGTAGGCATCGTCATGGAAACAAAACACTATCTGTGAAATGAACATCACTCTGCCCATCAGAGTTCCTGCTGTTTTGCAACTGAAAACTCCTTAAACTGTATGTCTCAGTTTCATTTAGAGATAAGTGAATTTGACTGACGCTGAGTGTGTTACCCCATAACTCAACCCACCCAAGGGAGGAGTTAGTTATAACTGGTTCGTTCTTGTGTTTTTGTTAAAACTCTGATGGATTTTCTGAGAGGACTGAAGTGTATTTACATTTTACAAATATATATTTCCCTTAAGAACTTTTTTTTAATCATATTTAGTACAGAAAACCTGCCTAATTGAATCACCTACTTGCCGGTGAGGCATGCTGAAGAGCTGATTTAAATTCAACCCTGCAACTTTAGAGTTGCTGTCTCTTTTTATCATGCAAGTTGGTTTTCTGGTGTACAAAAACAAAAACAAAAAACCCCACTTTATTGTGCTGACCTTTTATATATAAAAATAATTTAAATTCTTACTGGATGTAAGTCAATATTCTGAAAATGGTCATTGCTTTCGAGTATCTCTCAACTGTTGTTTTCACTTTGTCCACCACAAATGAGGTAGCCGGTGCACAGCCTTTGCAGCTTTTAACAAATCCACGACCAAGGTCCACAGCTAGGTCGAAACTGCTTCTGAATGGATTAAAAGGAGAATTATGGCTTTAAAACTTCATCTTCCCAGTGTTTGAGGGGATTAGACCGTACATTCATTCTCGTCTGAAAGGTTCACTGACTTTCTTTCAATCCTGTCACCTATCTGCAGCTAGACAGAGCTGTGGAAAAGCCATTTGAGTTGTTTAATAAACTTTGAAAAGTAGTGGCCTGTGGACTGCCTACACTTGATAAAAAAGGAGTGGGAGCAGAAAGATATTCCTGATTATATGTTTAAAGAAATTGAAATGACGGCTGGCTGCTTTGATGCCATAGCACCTTAGTAAAGGGTTAGCAGTTCAGTTGGGCTTAATCTTTTCTGTATGGATGTTGCAGGTACTCCATCCATCCATCTATCCACATATAAAGACTTGTAGCATGACTGGAAGAATAATCTTAAATAATAAAGTAAATATTTCAAATAAAATGTTAACAACAACATTCATATTTGCATGTTATATAAGTAGATATTGAAAAACAATCTTGTCTAATGTGTTTTATTGCATTTAAATTCTGCCCAGCTGTGACGGTGTCTGAGCTAAGATCTTTTCCACATTATTATTATTGTAGATGTCCCTCCATTGCACAGCGACTTTAGATTTTTCTTTCCCTATCTCAAATCAAATTTATTGAAAACTGAATTAATTTACCTCTCAGTTCCCAGAAGCAGCCAGAACCCTCTAACCTTGATGTATTTTTGCTTCAAACCCGAGTTTGGAGAAAATACAGAAATCTGTGGCTCTTTCTCAAAAACGATCCTTTGAAAAATATCCTGTCTTGTTGGAGATGTGACTAAGATGCATTCTGACTCCCTTTGTTCTTTTTCTTTTTTCCCCCTTTTAATTAGGATAAGATTCTATCACAACACCCACCTTGAATGTGGATCGTTCTCACCGTTATACTGTAGATTTTAAAGAAACACAGTATGGAACCGAGGGAAACAGGTCTCTTCCCACTCTTCCCAGCTCTTTTTTCAAACATTTCTACAGCTACATTTGCAACTCTCCCCTGAGCAATCCCTGAAGAAAAAAAAAGAGAAAAAAACACATTTCAATGGCTTTAATACTAGCCAGCAAAAATGAAATTCCTCCTTCCAAAGCATTATCCCAAAGAAAATATATCCTTTTAAAATCTGCCTGCATGCATATCCACCCATCTGTGCATCACCACTTAATCCTAACCAGGGTCCAACCTCGCTGGTCAAAGGGGGAAATGTTGGGATTCACCCTGCTCTGATCACCATTCTCGCCCACTCATAGTTACAGCCATTTTAGCGTCTCCAAACTAGCTGATGTGCATCTTTTTGGACTGTGAATGGAAGCGCAGCAGTCTTACAAATTCAGAAAACAATTTATCGGTACTTTATCCGCTGGATCTACTGATATGGTTTTCCCTTCAGACCGAAATATGAAAATATCACTTTGCGTGTGTCAGTGTGTCAGTCCAACAGCAGATTACCATTTAATGAAAGACTTTAAGACCACTTTAGTGATTGTGGGCATTTCAAAGCCTGTATATATTTTTTAAAAAAAGGTCCCAACATCTGCTCGTTAAAAATTAAAACAGGCTTCCTCGTCCTTAAAATGCCTTTGTTGCCATAGTGCCGGCCCAGCCTTGACTCTAATCTTGCAGCTCACATTTTACCCGCATGCGACAACATATTAGAATTTTACATTACGGTGATATCAGAAACAGCTGGAAATAACAGACGCTGCAGAAAGTTGTAGCTAAAAAGCTTCGGCGTTCACTTAAGGCTCACAGAGCCCGGCTGGGATTTCGCGAGCTCTATTTTCATTACGCTCCTTATTGCTCAGAGCCATTTAGAATGACTTCTATTACATAAAGTATTTGTTTTTCAGACTACTCCAGGATACCATATGCAAAACCCTTTGCACTAGTGCTTTCAGGCTGCAAGGGAGAACTGTAAAGTCAGTTTTAGCAGCAGAGATACACTTTTACACACAAATTGTAAAAATGGATGAGTTAAATCATCTCTGTTTCTATGCTAATACAACGCTACAGCTCTTTTGTAAAGACATAATTCAGCTTCTCATGCAAAGAAAAAGCTCAGTACTGGGCAAAAAAAGAGCTGCTTTGACAAACCAGTAGAGACATATGGGGAGATATCGGATTTTTGTGTCTTCGAGTCTGACACAAAACTGAAAATCTGTGCTGACGTGAATCACAAATCGAGTTAATTACCTGACAGGTACAGAGTCCGAGACCGTGCGGCCTGAAACATTACAGACATTTCAATTTGGTCCTCTGTAATAAGCATCAACACAGGCGAAGAGGTAATCAGTTTCAGTATAATTGCCCAAAAATGGGCTTCCTGGCTGCGATCATTCCACATGGAAGTCAAAGTAAGCATTCACACTGACAGTGCTGGAGACTGTTTACTCTTGCAAGATGAACGTTTATTACAATTGATTTTTGCTGTTTGCAGCCGTGCCATTTTTATACACTTTAATGATATGAATTTATCAGATTTTATTACGACTGCTAGATGAATACAGATGGTATTTGTACATCATAGAAGTACCCGATGGTGTTGCTGGTGCCACGTTTGAGAATAGATTCTGTTTTTACCTTTGCTGCAGACTAACAGCAGCCTGAGATGTGAACTTTTCATCTACATGTGATTATTACTTTGTTATTAGAGTTTGACTGCAGACTGCAGGGTGAGCTTTCATACTTGGGCCTTGTTTTGGTTGGATGCTGCAAAAATCACTTGGAACATTCTTGAGATTAAACAGAAAGAGGTGGATGGAATTTCAGGACAAAAATCTGAAAAATGTTTTGAGTCAGCCAGGGTTTGGAGAGTCTTTAATCTTGAACCATGCATTTTGGGGAAAAAAATAAAAATAAATAAATAAAAATAAATAATGAACACTTGAGTTACTACTTCATGAGGATGAAGTGATGGAATATATTATTGTCCAAAAAAATGAAACTGATTAAGTTCTTGAACATTGCTTTGAATATTCTGTAGTCATAAAGTAGTAGATTTAAATACAAGTGTTTGTACACATTTTAGATTTGAATATAGCTTTTTAACAACACCAAAATTCTGAACTTAAGGTTCCAACAAAATAATAAATAACTGTTTACATTTTTAATTTAATCCCCCACATCAGAAAATCTGTTGGGACTCTTATGCAGCGTTACTTGACACCAAATTAGCACAGTCTGATTAAATATTAGATACATTTTCCAATGTAACTCCAATGTCCTTGGGCAACCACAAATTTAGTGATAAAGGGACACCGATGCCCTCGTTGTCCCAATCACCTGCTCAGAAAATCTTTCGGAAATGTCAGTTTCTAGCCCCCAGCTAATCTGCCCCATCGCTGTCAGCGTGGGAGCCTCACCGAGCCACGTCTAATCTCAGTGCTGAGCCCACGGGGCAGATCACACATGTTGGAATGCTGGAGAGAAGACACGGACAGCCGGGCGGCTCACAATGGTGGAAGGGTTTGCTCCGGAGAGAGAGGGAGGAAAAGCAAAAACCACAAGCTAATGGCTAATCCTGTGTGCACAAGATCACCAGAGAGGATTGGCCTCGGCTAAAGAGAGAGTGACAGGGGATAGAGGATTGGGGATCAGACCAGACGAGAGCAAAGGAACTGCTGAAATGGGATACAGAGTAAAGCCATAGCAGGGTGTGGAAAATGAGTTGGCTGAGGACGGAGAAGGAACCATGAGAGGCTGGTGGTCACCGGCTGAAGCAGCACAGTAGGAACGGAGAGATTATTGGCCTGACTGATTACTGGATCCAACATTATCTGTAAATGTGATTTATTTTTCATCTGAATCTTCATAAATCACATTTGCGTTACACTGGACATGAAATGACAAATATGAAAAAACTCAAGACATAGTCAGTCTGAGGTCCTTTTCCCAGGATACCAACACCGGAGAAAAAACAGTTTTTCCACCTGAGCTCACGCACAGCTCTTCAGTGACAGGGTCAGAAAATTCCGCAACAAGAGTCGCTACGCAAATCAGATGGTGGAAAAATAATGGAGTGAGAGCAGGAACGGCATCAAATCCCGTGTATCACTGAATAGCAATCACGTTGCTGCTTCTCTTCTTTCCTGGAGCAAACCTCTACAGGAGCCAGGACTCTGGGAGGTCTTCACCTGCAGTTATTTTCTGTTCCATTGATTCATAGGTGCAAGTTTTCTTCATAGTACTTTGTTGATTTGCTTCAAAAAGCATTATGGGAGTGTAGTTTACTTATTGATGGCAATGTGAGAAAACTGCATTGACTGCAGTGTTCTGCCAATAGATGTTGAAGGATGTTTTCCATGGAAGAGGAAAACACACACACACACACACACACACACACACACACACACCCCTGGAAACATCGGAGCCAAGAGAAACTGACTCTGATGTTTATTGCTTTAGAATATTAGTCCGTGCGTGCCAACCGCGAAAGATTTTTTTTTAATTTTATATTCAACCTATTTTACATTTCTGAATCTTTTTGAACCTCTACAAAAAATAGATGTTTTCTTCAGAAGTCTTCAGCTGATTGTGCAGCACTTTTTCCCATAGATGAAATTTCAGAGGGCAAATAAACAAACCCGTCGTTAGCATCTTTCATTCCAGCGCAGGCTTTCGCTCCTTCATACGATTCTGCTTTCTCGAAATGTAAACAAACTGCCAGCCTCATCGGGCATTCCCAAAGCAGAAACTGTAAGTTCAACTCTCAGAACACAAAGCCTTTAGTGCAACCCCACCAACACTTGCACTTAGCATCATGGGGGGATTTGCACGATTCTCCGGAGATGAGGGTTGGAGCCCACAAACAAACAGCCTTCAGATGTTTACACATGGAGCAGAACACTCCCTCCAGAGAGGCAGAGGAAAACTCATTTGCACTATCAATGAGAAGAATCAGAAGTTCCCGCATCTGCTTTATGGTTATTCTGTCTGTATTTAGGTGAAGAGGGAAATATCACAGATACAGAGCAAAAGCAAAATACTTGATTGAAGCAAAACATGGTGAACATGTTGCATCTGGGATCTATTTTTGAAGCACGGCAAAACAAGCCAGTGTCCCAGCTGAAACTACCAAGCAAAGGCCGGTTGAAACGATTTCCTCACGGCTCCCGCCTCTCCAACAAGAACACAGGAAGACCCTCCTGCGGGAGTCAAAGCACTCAAGAGGCTGCTGCAACTTAGCTTCTAGGCTTAAGAGCAGTTTTATAGAAAAGCTACATTCACTGAGGTGGATGGACCTTTTTTCCATTTGTGTAACGACTGGTGCTGCCTGGTGCTTCAACTTGTCAAGGACCAAGTGTGAATAATGTCAAAGCTTTTAGTTATTCAACATTGGAAGATTTGAATGAACAAATGAATGTGTATCAACTCAAAGTGTTGTGCACTTTCTTGTTATAATAATTAAATCATAAGAAAAAGGATGTTGGCTGAAGTTGAAGAACAAAGGAACTGCCTAAGAGTGAAATTCAGCTCTGAAATATCTGATTTGCTTAAGATCTTTCATAGATCTGGGAAAACTGTCTCCATGGATATGATCAGTATCTCTGAAATATTCATATGAGGCAGGCTGCTCTAATATCAACGCTGCCCGTCCGATTAATTCTCTATTTTTGGAGTTTGCCCTCTCCACCCCCTCATTCTCTCCCTTCTCTGGATCCAGATTTATTCCTGTTCATTTGCTCTTGCTTTGCTGTGGTTTGGGCTTTCTTGTGTTCCGTTTCTGGTTCAGTCGCTTGTGATTATTTGGCCTCCTGTCACCTCCTGAGCGCCTCTGCCACATTGTGTTTCCAGCATGTGTTTTCTCAGCCTTCCTTTGGATTTTTCAGAAGTTTGTCTTTCATCTGGGATTCCAACCTTTCCCCTCATCTGCAGCAGAACTCCTGTGGTAAAAGTTCTGCCTACAGATGGATGACACGACTGAATTCACTCTCAGGAAATCATGTTTAATTTGCATCACATGTTAATGCACATATAATCACACAGACAGAGGTGTTATGCTGTTAATGTAATGACATTTGAATCACGGGAACACTGCAGGTCGGCGTGTGCCCTTGTCATAATTGCGCAATGTCACTTTCCAATTTCTGTAATCGATACCCACAACAAGCCACTTCCCCCTGCTGCTCACCTGCTGCTGTGAACAAATATTGCTCCTTTGTGACGGCAGTTGTACTGTAAGCGGGCGTACACAACCGAAGGCCGGAGATGATGAGTTTCTGAGACGCGATGGAGCCACACATTTGTTTTATTATCCACTCCTGCTGAAGTTGCTGCTGCATGAGCACGATGTATTTTTACTCAAGTCAGATATGAAGATCAACATCTGCTGACTGTTGGTTTCAATCTGGAGCCGTTTATCTGCCTCTCCCACATACAACACTTCGATTCCTCCCAGAAGGAGCCACCTTATTCCCTATTCCCTCTCCTAATACCAGTGAAATCCTGCTATTATGAAAAAAATCCCTCCATCTCTCCATCCTCAATATCTTCCCATCGCTCCATTTCCTGATACGACGCTATTTTACCCCTGTGCTATCGCTCAGGCCCCTTCTATTATTTTAAGGATGACCAAAAATATACGACAATAAAATTTCTGACGCCTCTGAGAGTGAGGGCTGGCCCACAGATGACCCCCGTTTTTCTCATCAACCTCTGTCCCACTTCTCAGCTCCCCTCCGCTGATTGATCTGACACCCGCCTTCTGCACGGCAGACGCGGCGAGGACCTCGCCACTTCCTCCGCCAGCCCAAACTCATCTCATTTAGAGCTCCAGCTGAACACACACGGGCAAAGGAAATTTGAATAATAATTTCAGACTGGTGTGATTGGATACAATCCCAGGGAGAGGTGATGGAAATGCAAAAGCAGCAGAGGTGAGAGATGAAAAGTATGCATCGAGGGATAGAAAGAGTTGGCTTCTATCTCATTTGCAGATTCTATCCTTCCTGATGTTGCAAAATCCCCACGCCAAAATAAAGTCTGGATAACAGAGACTTTCCGGAGCCCAGCGCTGTCTTTCTGCTGCTTGACAGACCTGCTGTGGCACGGTTCCAACAACGCAAAATGGAACGCGGCTCATAAGATCCAGGTCTCACGCACACACGCTTTGCTGGGAGAAACTGAAACCATTTGCGCACGTAGCACGTCCAGAGGAACAAACCTCTTACCTTCTGATGAAGGCAAGAGCGGTGAGGGACAGGGAAGGGTTTTGAATTTAACATGAACACGCTGACATGGAATCGCTTTTCCAGGCTCCTGCAGCCGTAACTAAACTGGGCCGTTCCCGAAGGCTGGTGGAATGCTCAGAACAATCATTAGCAGTTGGAATCCTGTGGAACTTTATCACAGAGTGAACCTGTTTTCCTGCTGTGTAGCTCATTAAAGCCTGTTTAACCTCTATTGTTGTACATTTAATCAGTAGTTGACAATATCGCTGCAATACTGCTTTAAATTAAAGGCTCACCACAGGTTTATGAGGCATATGGCACCATGGACGGCATAAATAAATACGCACAAGCCATGTGATTTTATTTCTGTGAGGAAACTGACGTAACCTGTGTAATGCTGTGGGTTGCTAACGCAGACATAGGAGAGACAGTTTCGAATCATATATATCAGATTAAAAAAAAAAAAGAGTAATCTGGTTTAGGCAAAGAAGAAAGAGAGTAGAATAAAATAAAGAATACTTATGATGATTAAGAAAAACGCGACTAGAATTAAAGTAAACCACAGAACACATGACAATAATCTGACAAAGAGAAAGGGAGGAGAGTTAGCTCTGAGGATCATCCATCTGTAACATAACTTGGTCGATGAGGTGAGTAAAGCTCCTGATTCCTGAATGGTCACCAAGGTAACAACAGCTCTGTGGGCTAATTTACCTCACTAAACCGACTGTCCTGACTACTCCTGATGGTTTCCACCGCCGGCCCGCCCACAGCCATGTGGTCATCTCCTGGTCTCACCGGGCGCCAAAAGTCCGAGACACAGTAAAGGACACCGGAACGTGGATCAATCACCGTTACCGTCGGCTGATCTAATAGTGGACTATTAAGCTTTTGATTGAAGACACTGCTTCAAAATATTCAGGGAGTCAATAAAGAAAAGCTGCAGACTGTCCAGGGTAGATCAATTCAAATTGGATACATAATTGCTGCATAGCAGGACGGTATCCTGAAATCACATTAATGAAGTGCCAGCAAATCCATAGTGTTGTGGCTCTGATCATTAGATTAATTACCACAATCAGGCAATTGTATTTTAATTAAGCCAAATACAGTGCTTATCTTCTCATTAGTCAACACAAAGAAAAGCCATGTGGAAGATTATATTTCAGATAGAACGACTCACGCTGACGCTGAAACTGACTAAAAGACGTGTGGCCATCCCTGCGCTCCCTCTCATGAAGTTTTGAAGCCATTCACACGGAAAAACACCCCTGCCGTGTCACAGGACACCGTTCTGACCTTGACGGAGCACTTAATTAAGATACGAGTCACCCTGTGAAACAGCTGTGAAATGAGGTCCGATTAACTGCGGAGCAGCACCCAGTTCAGATGTTTGGGACTGCTGAGCGCGCTTCGTTTGCAGATAGATGCAGATTCCTGCCCTGAAGGCACCTTTAGGGCAAAACAAAGTACACTTTTGGCACAATCAAAGAGTGAATAATTGATCCTGTAGTTAGCTTGGACGATGGCCGCTGGCTCGTCCAATGACGGCGAAGAGACTTAACACAATTTTAAGGTCTCTCGTTTGCAAATAAACCTTTTGCCAGGATGTTTGAAAAGTGCCTGCTGATGTTTATTTCATGTGTTGTGGGCGTTGCGTCTCCGAGCTGTGCGCTTCCAGTCAGTTTACTGCAATTTTGCTCTTGAAATGTCGGAAATGAACAAATACAATACGGGGTGACACAAGCGGAGCGAAACGCGCTGACAGAGAACCATCGGCGATGGGCCTTCATGATCGTGAGGCTCGACAGAATTAATAAACCAGTAAGTAATCAAATTTAATGGTACGTCATCATTAACAAGCTCTGTTCTCTGTCGGCTGGACAGTTGGGGCCCCTGGCCATGATGTCGTCATCATTTAAAGATGGCGGTCTCGCTTCTGTGTGGTGGGGAGAAGTGGTGAAGCATCGTCCGTCTTTATCAACGTCAGCGATCGAGACTGTTTCAACCAGACCAGCGTTTCTCAGCAATCCATTTAGTCAAAGCTCAGTGGTTCTGTGTGGACCACGAGGACTCAGTGGTGCTGCCAAAGGCTGTTTCTGTAACTCAACAGACTTTTTGACAGATTTTGGACTGATTCTTCACCTCCACAGTCTGACCTGTTTCCACAGATACTGTGGCTGTAAACTAAAGCACACCTGCAGGGTCGATGGTTATGGGCCCTCCGCATGTCCTCTCTTGAACCTATGAATGCAATTCAATTTCTCCTTTGTGCAATTTGATTTAGATAAACGTCTGATTCTGACTAAAGGGGCCACATGACTGAAATCATGTCTTGAGGGCATTTCTCTGCAAAGCTGACTCGTCCACTGCCTTATTACATAAAACAAAAAGGGCAGCGCCTGGATACACGTCTAAATAGCCTTCACTCACTCACTCATGCATTTACATAAAATTATGTTCAAGCACTCATCTGAACAGAGCTTTCCATGTGCAGGTTTATCATTTCCTATTAAAAAAAACATTTAATTCTAACCCTTCAGCTCTCCATTGCCTCTGCTGTAATAAGAGTCCGACTCGCCTTTTACGACCACTTCCTTTAACCTTCTCACCTCATTGTAAACCACCAGCTCTACTCCTCTTCCTCCACCAGCTTTCTTCCTTCCCTCTTGCACCATCTCTCCATCTGTTTTGACCTTTGTCCTGATTCTATCTATAGTGTGTTTACCTTCTTCCTCCTCCTTCTCCTTGCCCTCTTGTCCTTGCCCTCTTCTCTTGCACCTCACTTTCTCAACCGTGTGGTTGCCCTCTCTGCCCCCTGCAAGATATTATTCCCTTAATTGTCTCCCCAAATGATCAATTTGTCACATTTATCTGACAGTTTGAGAATAAGGACGCTTCTGCTGCTGGGACTTCACTGCAGCAGCGGTCTCAGAAGGTGAGTGTGGATAATGAACTCAGAGAGAAGAAAGGGCGTCACGTGTTTTTAGAGGATGAGATAACCAAAATCTAGCATGGCGATGATGTCACTTTGCTTCATTTATACTACATTTTAAAACACGTTTGCTTGTTCTTTATACTAAAAAATCAGTGGTAGAGATGAAAATCAAACACCCAATGTGTCAAACTGAAAAAAATGGTAATCTGTTATCGCTTTAAATTCAGCTTCGAGGCGTACATGTTTATCTGGAAATAAGACTGGCAAGCAATTAATTTCTGATAGAGCTGCCCGGACCGTCACGCTGTCGGACTGATGTGTTCTGTAGCAGAGACTCAGCCCTGGTGGAGATCTACACCCAGTGAGTGTGCAAGAGCATGCTTTCTTATCCGTTCCAGGCACTTTCACAGGATATTTTATAATAATTAGAAAATAATCTGTTTCCTTTGTTTAAGGCGGCATTTCTAAAGAAGATGGAAAAAGAAGGTTTCTTCACCCAGCTTTACAGAGCTAATGGAACATAAAGAGAATGATCTGCGCTCTAGCTAAGGTCAGTTTCACAGCCCACATGTGATGTCCATATGCAACTGGGCCTTTATGCTTTTTAAAATAAGGATCAGAAAGTACAACGTTCAACCTTGTTCAGAGGTTCCACTTTAGAACTCGTGTGAACTTCAGTTCTGAAGCCGTGCATATAAATACAGATGCTTGGTTCGGCTTCCTCCTGCATCTTAGCATTCAGCTCCTCTGACTCACTCACCTTCTGTTTCTTTACAGCTCTTATCTCTTTTGTGGCTTTCCTCGGGCCGTTTTCTCGCCTCCCTCCCCATCCCCATCTTCCCTCTGTGGTTGACCTAGCAGCACTTTCATTTCCGCTCATTCGCCTGTCTTTTCTCTTTTTTCGGGGACTAATCTCTATTTCGATCTCTCCATCATGCGTGCTCACCAGTGATCCATGCATGAGCGTTAATGAAGGGGGATGCACGGGGGAGTAGATGCAAAAATACAAGAGCACATGAGTGTGTACAAATGTGCTCTGAGAGATGAGCAGGACTTATGAATGGATTGTGCCTGCGCTTTTGTTTGCACAGAGCCTCATTAGTCAATTAGGCAACAAATTAGAGTCGTAATTGAGTGACATTATGAATATCGGCTGGAGGTTTTAAATGATTATTTAGGACATTCACACAAAAACCACCAACAGACCTGTGCTCTCCACTGTCGTAAAATCAATGCACACACATTCTACACCCACTCACAACGCAGTGGTCCACAGCAAAGAATGGAAGAATACATTCAGGAGGACAAGTTGACATGTTGGCTTACCAGGAGATGACTCTGCTTTCAGGTACGGTCCTGTAATGTTGCATGTTTGGGCTTTCAAGTCAAATTGTGTGTCACGGCTGCTGGTCTGTTTCAGCTCTCGCCCTCCCCTCCTTGTCTCACCTGTGCTGCATGCCTGATCAGCCTCACCTGCACCTCATCTGCTAATCAGCCTCGCCCGCTCCTCATCTGCTAATCAGCTTCACCTGCACCTCATCTGCTAATCAGCATGGCTACATAAGCTGCAGAGCTGGAGAGACTCCTTGCCAGATCGTCACTCCTGTGTTTCGGGTGCAGAGGGTTCCTGAGTTCATTTCCTGACTGCCTATGTTTCACCCTGGCTGTACCTGACCTGATTCCTTTGTCACTGTTTTCTGTGAGATTGCCTGATCCTCTGCCTGCCCGTAAATGGAGATTAAAGAGGTGCTAAACTTGCCAATTGTGTCGCACGGGTCCTTAACACAAAACCTGACATTGTGAATGCAAATGCTAATTACTCAGCATCTTGTGCGCCATGCTTTTAGTTTTCGAAAAAAAAAAAAAAAAAAAGTGTCACCTGCCATGTTTGACAACTAGTTCTGAAGCCAAAACAATAATCCCAAAGGTCATCTTCGTACATGTCAGGCTGGTATTGATCGCTACATTATGAGCCTTCTATGGCAACCGCGTTAGCAAAGACAAGCAGCCACATTAGCATACGAATGAGTTCTTTTTAGTGTTCTAAAACATGCTAAGACACTGTACATTTATGAAGACCATTAGGTGACACCTAAGCATTAGTAAATTAGCGCTAACGGTTCATAACTGTGTAATAACACAGAAGGTCATGTGAAATTCTGAAAATAGACTAACTTGAGGGAACATTGTGCTGAAAATACAAATGTGATCTACAGTAGTTTACAAGGAAACACACATCCTTCACCTTCTGTTGAATATTCTACAGATTCCTTTACAGAACTATTGGGATGATGAGCACCTGCTGGAACTGTGTACGTGTTGTTCTCTGAATAAACAGAGAAAACAGCTATCTACAACAAGTAAGACATGTGTTGAGATGCACTTGAAAATTAGGGGAAAAAAACCCTGCAAGCTGATCAGTTTTCTTATTCTTTGTTCCGTTCAACCAATGATCTGCCCAAATTAATCTAATTGTTTATTCCTGCTAGTTTACCCAGGATGCACCGGGGCTTCTTTTCACTACAATGCAAAGAAAGAAATGTCACCTACTCCCTGGACCACTGCAGACTTGAACTGCACTTAGTCACACAAAAATAGACACCGCCAGGTGCAGAAAATTGTATTAAAAACAGCGCATGTGGACTTAAACTAGAGGAAGTTGTGAGAAATCTTACCGTCGTCTCCTGATCCTGACCCAGCATCTGCGGGGGGAGAACAAACAGTTATTAACCACAGGCTTACACTGCCTGATGATAGCTGAATAAGAGTGTGCATATGCATATATGAGAGGCTACCGTGACGACTGCTGAGCACATGTGGGTGTGTGTGCAGAATTTCAGCCAGAGAAAAGAAACAGAAAGAGGGAAATGAAAAGGAGGTGATGCTCAGAGTGCCCCCAGGCCTTGGCCTTCCCACATCCCTCCTGTTCGGCAGCAGTGTTTTGATGATAACTCTCTCGACTGGAACTTCCAGCAGGAGGACTGTGGGAAGGCACTCCAGTTGTTTCCATTTGTTGATCTGTTTGCGTGTCTGTGACTCCGGCGTTCCCTCCAGATCTGTGGGAATCTCCCTGAAGCGAGCTCACTCAACTGTTTAACAATGCAGCTGTGGAAGGTAGCAAGAAAGAGAAAATCGGGCTTCATGTAACCGGAGAGCGATCCGTCTGGCTGGAAACCAGACCCGGAGCACCAGAGGACTGTAGAGGCAAAGTGGCTCAACTCCACATGGATGCACGTTAGAGGGAGAAAGCGCAGGAGGCAGCAGGGGTAAAGCGGTCGACATGTGGCGTCCGTGAATGACAGTCACTCCTGGAGGGTTACTGGCAAAGCCTTTGAGTCAATTAAGCACATTTGTGACAACATGGAAGGAAACTGAATTGTTTTAGGGAAAAGTCTGGAATTTGATTTTGTGGAAATGCCTTTTTTAATCTTTAATTTAGCAAATTTATCAAAAAAATGAGTTTTATCTATTATTTATGTATTATTTTTATTTCAAGACTAGCGACATTTTATATTAAGTCTATGACTCATATTCACTATTTAAACATTCAAAAAACAAAATCCATGTTCAGGTCATAGTTATCCAAAGTTAGATCCCTGTCTGTGTTGTTTAGGTTTCCTTGACAACCTAAACAAAGTTGCACACAGAGATTGAACTTTGGACATGTTAATTTATTGTAGTATATGCAGCAACACTAACTATGAGAAACAGATAAAAATAGTTAAAAATGAAGCAATCAGACGTTAAATGTTGGGCAAACCCTTCGGGATCTCTGCTCTCCTGTGTCTTATCTCTTTTAAAACTCTTTAAAGCACCATTTCAGTGACCTTGGAACACGTGGGACACTGGATGTGCACTGTTTCGTGAGGCGGCTTAGCTAGAGGGATCAGGCTGAAGTCAGAAGGGGTTCGAAGAGGATCAATAAAAATCTTTAGCGTCTGTGCGAGGGTAAAGGTTTGAGGAGAGAAACACTGGCATTAAAAAAAAAAAATGGCAAGGGAGATAAGGCTTTCTTTTCTACTGCTTTTGTTTCAAATAAAGGGTCTCAAAGAGGAGTTTCAAAGATGAGCGCCAAGAGGGGAAAACTGGTTTCCATCTACTGACAGAAGATGATTGAAGCTTATTTTTTCTGAGCGACTGATGAGAATAAAACAAACTATTGTTCTCAGTCCACCTGAGGCTACAATAAAACACTGCGCGCGCGCGCACACACACACACACACACACACACACACACACACTTTCCTGCTTCAAAGGCAAAACTTAACCACGGTGGGAACAGTATGGAGTTAGAGGATCATTACAGACCAGAAGAATTCACACCTACGCTGGTGCAGGTGTGCTACCTGGCTTCAGCGTACGGTTCACATGCTTTGGTGATTTTAGGAATCATTTACATTCTGTAATGTTTCAAATGGCCTTGACAAACCAGCACAGGAGTCAGATGAGACTTTTCTCTCCATCTATGCAGCATACCAGTTAGATTCAGAGTCTTTTTTCACTCAGGGAATATCTTAAAAAGATGTATTAATGTCTTTGTTGGACGCATCATCCTCGTGTCAATGCCACGGATCTTAGCATTACCCATCGGGAAAACCCCTCTATCCAATACCAGCACACGGGGCATTATTTGACCTTGGTTTAACTCATGACATTATGAGCTGTTTTCATTTCTGATCTTTCTAAAGCAAATTAAGCCAAAACCCCATCAGCATCTATATTCTGGTTTAGCGGGACAGCCGTGGGAGGCGTGTTTATTCATTCCATCTGCATCTATCTGTTCCTGTGTCCTACTCAGGGTCATAGCGAGCGGCCGCAGACAGGCTACACCCTGGGGAACCAAACAGTCACTAAAATAGCATCCTGAAAACCAGGCCTGGGCGCCCAGAGGGAGCGCACGCCAACATACGGAGAACATGCAAACCACTCCGGGAGTTGAGCCCAGGACGCCACTGCTGCGAGGCGACGGAGCTAACCGCCCACTCAGTTATTTATTTAGAAGAGAACCGAACTGACACCATTACACTGGTTTCAATTTAGTGACTGGTCTACTGAAACACGCGCATGTTAAATAATAAGGCAAACATATGGCTCCTGTCGCCTGCCGCCGCTCAGGCACTGCAAAATGGTGATTTAACATGCCATCAACATTTTAACAATGCCAATTAAACCTTTTCCTGCTTAATGGTTCCTGCGTGTTTTAAAATGTTACGTTCATGACTGAAGGTAATTAAAAATAGATGATCCCTGCAATTAAAGGCAGTAAAATTCATTCCTCAATATCACAGATATTTCTTTGAATAAAATGTGGAACCATTAGCAGCCATGAGGCTTCTGGGCTCAGCTCTGAAGCGGCCGCGGCGGGACGCTTGGACACAAAGCGGAACGTGTGCACGTCTCGAACACATGACAGCGGCGCCTCAGCGGGCCTCCTGTTTATTGTTTGGACTCTGAGGGCTGGCCTCTTGGCCTCCGCAGCATCACAGATGGTTAATAAGGGCAACTGAAACTGCGATGTCAGGTGTCTCATTGGTTCATCACACACCAGGGAAGAGTCTGCAGGTCTGTCAGGGGCAGTAAACAACAGCAGACCTCATAATTCAGAAGTCACAGGCCTTCAGGTTTCAGAGTTCTGCAATAAATAAAATCCTGCCATTAAATCATTGTCAAGCATAGGAGCCAAGAATCACCACGTTAAAGTGAAAAGAGCTTATATCTGTGTGGTTATTTACTGCTGTTATTTATTCATTACACTTAAACTGTTTGAAGTGTTTGAAATTTTGCCTTAGTGACTCTCTTGTGCAGCCTATTAAAACCATTTTAGAGGCTTTTTTTTTCAGTTTCAACACATATTTGCTGAAGTTCTTCATTACATTGTATGTTTAATAAGCCTGATATTTTATTGGTGCAGAGTAGAGGAAAATTTGAAGGAGCTGAAAAGCTGTGACGTGGATACAATTTTCTACAGGCAATGTAACAAACAGTGCCAAATCCTGCCAGCAGGGGGTGGTGCAGCACCCTCAGCACCTACCTTCCAGAGCTCTTGCTTTCAGACTCACTGTTGTGGTTTTGTTTCACGTGTTCTCTCTTTTTTTTTTTTTTGCATTAAATATGTTTTTAAGACTAAAGTTGTGTAGAAATGATGCCATTTATTCAGGAAAAGTCAGTGGTCAAAACTGTAGCAGAGCACATTATTGGGCATGGCTGCCGGATTTCAACCGTATAATCCAAAGTAAACTCAAAGTTCTAGCCTTCATCGGGCCTCTCGTGTGCCTGGACTGTGGGGCTCGGGTGAAACGGCTCAGTTTCTTGCATCATCTCAGCGTTTGGTGCAAGCTCGCAGAGCTGAGGGTATCAACTAAATAGCTTCGTGTCGAAAAGAAGAGACGGTTCAGAAGAAGCTGCCTGGCCTACTTTTCCACATGAAAGGTTTGTGTGTAGTTCTCAGTTATGTAAGACCGCTGCCACAAAAATCCAAAGTGTTGGAGCAAGGATTTGTCCTGATATCAGATATTTCTGGATGTAGATGTTCTGCATTTAGGATCATTTGTTTACCCCAGTTATTTGTTACAAATGACTGTAACTGAAAGAAAAAAAAGTTTTATTCATGATAATTTATTGGATTTTTAAATCATTTTAGCAATGCGTGCAGTTACTGTTACTAATGCTTTATTGCGAGCCGTATTTTAGTAAGAAACAGCAGGAATTTTACAGCCATTTTTTCCTTCTCTTTCTATGCTAATTTATTTGAAGGAGTCCTGTTTTTCAGTGCCTGCTGGGAAGACTGCAGATCATCTGGGCTCATGATGAGAATGCTTTAACCATACAAGGACACGGATGACTGTTGGCGACAAACAAAAGGCAAATTATTAAAAAAAAAAAAAAAAGCAAATGGTGAATTATCTGTGAAGGTTCTCATTCATCGAGGTCATAGTTATCCAAGGTTAGATTTTGTAGGCAACTGGACTTAGAAAGGTCGATCTTGAAGATGTTTCGCCTTCTCTCCAGAAGGCTTCTTCAGTTCTAAACTAGTTGGCAGCAGAGCTTGAAAATATAGCCCTTGTGGACCATGGTACAAAATCTATCCTTGGACAAATGATGAATTATTGTCGATAAAACTGAGACGGAATGCCTCAAACAGGGGAAATTACCTGTAAATCCTAATCTTCCAGTTAACTTTTCATTTCTGTTGCATTTTCTTTGATAGCTACTCGATCTGTAGGTCTGGGTTTGATCCTAAGTGGGTAGAAAATTCCTCTCTTTTCGGCCTGAACTTCTCATCAAAGTTTTGGCAGCCACTCTTCCGCCGTTCCTCACCCGCAACTTTCTTCCTGTTCGACCACATGTAGATCATCAACAGACGAATGATTGCCAACTTGATGCAACTCTTTCAGCTCTTTCAGGTGTGTGTGTGTACCCCCCATCATAGCAACGCCAACCCCTGAATCCCTCCAGACATATGTCAGCGTTATAGGAAACTCTGTCTGCAGAGACAGAAACCACATTTAGGAAAAGTGTAAGGAATGCTTTGGGTTTTCATTTTGAAACACACCCAGAGCAGGGAGGCATTTATGTTACCGCTTCATCCTTTCAAGTTTAGTTTCATGACTGAGAGTTGTCAAGATTTCTGCTGATTTTGTATCTTTGTTCCCTTTTTTTTTTTTTTTTACAAAAAGGGATAGTCCTCTTTTGTTCCCCACAAACTTCCCCACACTCCCATTCTGAGAAAATTTGGTGGAGGAATACTGTTTCAGCAGCAATAGTTTCACATCTTAGACAGGAATTCACAGACATCCTGCTCATACTGCCACCGTCATCGTCTCACAACGAAGCACATTATTCAGACTCACTAATTGGCACAGTCGGAAAGAATTCCCATGTGGGTGTCTGGGAATTTAAAATAGATGTTCCCGATTCTGGGTCTGTCATTGGTGGATTAAAGCCATCACACGGGCCAAAACGGACCGCATAAATTCTAATCCAATCTCCCAGGAATGTGGGTTGATTCCTAGCCTAACACAACATATTCTGTTATCGCTTTATTTTTTATGGGATATATCAAGTACAACTCAATCCGCATACCAGAAAAAAGGACTTTAACACATTTTGCATTTCACAAATTGATAAAGTCACCTTCAGAGATTTTATTTACGGCAGCTGCCAGACGGAATGAATGTAAGCTTGCACCTGTTACCACCAAGCATCCCTGACTTTACGTCTCCGAGCACCACTTCTCATCTCCACAACAAGACTAATGAAGTGTCTGACCTTTTCTGACTGTAGACCCCTACACTCAGCAGCTTAAACACTTCACCTGATGCCACCAATGCAAACGTTGGGAAATTAAAAGGGCCACTTTTCATTTCCAGGAAGGGAAAAGATAAAAAGAAGACAGAATTGTAGGAAGAGAAGCAGTTCTGTACTCTAGGAATAATGTACAACAAGTAATGAAGCTGATAAGTGAAGGAACTTCATCATTTATTAAAGTGAAACTGTTGGATGCTAAACTCGTCCCCCGTCTTAATGCCTCTGTTCGCCATTCAAACTGGAGAAATGAAAATCCCAGGAATGTCTGTGCAGATTTATGAATTCACCACACGGAACAATGACAGCTAAAGCTTAGTGAGAACAAAACCAAAGACGCTGTTGCAATCCTTTATTTCTTTGTAATATAGAGTATATAAATTCATAAACTGCAACAAAAAAAGATGTTTATAAGAAGTGTTTCCAGTGACCAGATGTGTGAGGAGATAAAGTTCAAGAATTTGAGCTGTGTTATACATAACTCTGTGTCTTACACAGAGTCTTACACACAGTGTAAATTTCACACTCGAGCCCACTGATATCTGCTGATGGCCTTGAAATAGTTTCGTACACACTCGACATCACTACCAGGAAACTGGAAGGCTGGTGTCTACGTTTAAAAACAGACCGTCTCTCTCTTTTTACAGACCATTCTCTCCCTTCTCACATATCTACAGTATGGATTATATTGCCCGCCGGCTGCGTACTACTAAGTGCGTGATGTACTGTGGGAAATTTTAAGTGCGCCACATAAGAACCGAAACGTCAGTTGGCAAAATTCAATTTCATGCATTGCTGGTGAATATAAAGCCCTGAATGTGTCCAGACTAAATTCACTCTATTGTGGCCGCAACAAATTAGCAACATGGTGAGAAGTTATTAGGAAAAATACAGTAGGACGTATATTATGACATAACTATTAAAATAATGCGTGACTCAGTCGTTCAATTTTCCACTTTATTGAGCACGCTTCTGACTACGGTACCTTTCACAATTAGGAAGTATTTTCATTTTATGCTGTTTGACGTTTATTTTACACTTTGCGTGGCAAAAGGTCATGGCTGTCAGGCCTTCTCTGATTTTCAGTTCAATGGCAAAATTAAGAAAACTGTTAAAAGTTGCAGGCCTCCAGCGCTAAAACGTCATCCTTCTTCTAGCGAGGGCGGCGCCCATGAGGACGGAATCTTCAGTTGCTCTGTGAGGACTCGCTGCTGTCACTGAGTTACACCTAACCTGGGATAATTACATAAGGCTATCACCTCTGGTGAATTATTTTCATCCTGTATATGTCTTTTATTCCTTTGAAGTAAACATTGCTACTTAATTCCTCAGCCCCACTCATATTTGCTTGTATTGTTGACTGCTATTTTTATGCTTTGAATGTATAAATTGTTTTACCGGATGGCATTAATTGGATCCTATCTCTAAAAAAAACTTTGAAACATTCATGTGCTTTGAGACGAAAGTCCAGGAAATGTGAGCAGAATGTGTGTGTGTTTAGGTATAAGCAAGAAATGTACATACCAGCAGGACAGGCGCCTTCCGACATGATTAGTACTTCAGACTGCTGCTTGCAGGCATCTCTGCGAAGGAAACACTCGTTTTGGTAGTTTTGATTATTGGAGCCGCACACCGGGGCGTAGTCGTTGTTGCACTGCAGAGGAGAGAAAAGTAATGAAAACAGGGGAACCCATAAAGTTGAAGCAGCCATCTAAAATGTAATTATTGAACAAAAAAGTGGGTTGTCCTCAAACACGGTGGTCATTATTCCACATGAAGACAGATGCCGCTGTCATGAGGGGGTAAGATGCAGCCCTGGGTGATCCATTTCATTGATGCCACTTTTGAAAGCAAATGTGACGGACTGAAATTTGTCACCGTATCTGTGTTCTCCTAGCCAGCTGCTCTCCTCACCCTGGAGTGGTCTTTTCAAATTGAAAGCGAGATATGCCCAGCTGCAAATACCGCGTAAATGAATAATGAATGAATTCGCAGATCACACATTTGAAAATGCAGCCATTTAAAGCACGGCCAAAAGGCTCCTCATTCTCAATGATTATAAAACCTTCCACTAGCACTCATTCACTGGCAGCCATGTTTAATAGCTGCTGAGGGTTTAACTGGAGTTATGGGTCATGGACATGTAAGGACCACACTGAGTGCAGACTCTGTGTCAGAGCATTTACAAGGGCTTGAGAGTCTTTGCACAAACATCGCCACGCTACTGACACCAAACTTTGTAGGAAAGTGAAAACACACAGTCTCCATGTGACTACTGATACTGGAGAATCCATACATTTATTTATATGCTGTCAAGAGCCTTCCAGGAATCCATGGCTGGATGAAGAAGCTGTGTTTCTCCAGGAACTCCTGGTCTGCTCTACAGCTTGGGACAATGTGAGAGCAGAGAACAGTTCCTCACTCTGTCACTAAGGCCGAGCTAAAGCGCCTCTCTGTTGCATTTCAGTTCAGGTCACTTGTATCCTTACTGTAATTCTTTCATAAACAGCCAAAGCTCAAGGCTGCATGTGAGGCCTGGAATAAACAGCCTATTGAGTCTATGTTCACCATGACAGTCTGGTATCTGTGTCCCAACACCTGTCCATATCCTGAGACAGGAAGGCATGGTGTGATCCATCATTCCACCACATTATCACACACCACAAAAAAAATAAATCAGTTTGGAATTTCCACCCAAGTGACATGTCTGTAAAAATATATGACAGATTAACTGTGGACAACAATTTCTTCCACATAGCAACACCACTACGTAAAATGTCAGAATAAGATAAAATAACTGAAATACTGTGGTTTACAAAACATGAAATGTGAAATCTTTATGCTGTTTTTTTTGTGATATTTTAACAAGCCAGTAAAGCAAGAGAGAATATATAACCAGGATTCCGCCTCCCCAGGGAAAAGTTAAAACTGTTACTGTATACAACATAATAGATCAATTAAGTTGCAGAAAGGCTCGATACATTACACTGTCACCGGTTTGACAGAGACATAAATTAGTTTGGCGATTTGGCTTGAATGCAGTTGGAAACATGCTTTGTCAGGCATGCATCATCAATTATAGAAGGCCTTGAAAACAACTGTTCTCAGACAGGTTATTATTATGAATGATGTCATGGAACACAATAAAGGTTCTTCTAAAATGCTTTTATTATTTTGACACCCCAGGCAATGACAGCAAATTTGATTAAGACACATTATCACGAAACGTGATTATAAAATATCACAATGTTGATTCAAAGTCTAAAAATATTGCAACAGTCATCAAAGCAAGCTGCCTACATCCATAGCTGCCCCCCCTCCCCCTCTCTTGGTGTTCCTCTGGGTAAAATGCAGCTTACCAGTAAGTGACTTGCTCAAGGGCATAGTGCAAATAACTAAAGTGGGAGTGGGGGTGGGGGCATGCGTTTTTCATCTTCTCACATGGTTTGGCAGCCATGAAGCAAATCTAGAGTTTTCAGATGACTTGTGTCACAAGACGACCGACTCATGCTTTTCAGTTGTCTTAATTTGGGATGGTGAGGAGCTTATAAACTGATTTGATTCTTCTGTCCTACATGGCTGCAGTAACCTGCTGGTCATTTGGCAGAGATACGCCGTGACTGTCAGACATCCAGAGAAATTGTCTCTCTGTAAATGTAGGTTTATAATAATAGTGTCAAAATGCTAGTTGTGAAATTACAAGGACAAGGGGCCCTCTTGAGACCCACTGCTGGAATAAGGATAAGAAGCTCACGGCTCTTTGTCCATACTTCTATTCCCCTGTTTAAATTCACAAATGGATCGCCCCGGAATCTGTGTCTTTCTAAAGCACAGCAGAGCTTTTAAAAATGAACACGTCAATGTGGAGCTGTTAGCACATCTACCATCAAACCAGTCTGGAAGCCCAAATTTCAAGATCCACGGTCAAAAAGTTGCAGAAAAATACAAGTCTGCCATTTTGTTCTGTTAGCACCAGTCCATTATCACTAATATATGCCATCAAGATGCAGGAATGACCTTGTCAGTCGGTGTTTTTCCTTCCTCTTCCCTCCATTAATCCATCGTGATGCTGTTGCTTGTTGACAAAAGATTTTATGCACCATCTAACTTAATTTTAAAATGTTCCTGTTGAAAGTATGAACACCCATTTACAGAAAAACACCAAAATACCAAACCCCACTCAAAGACAGTCTACATTTTGTTTTATATCCCTGCCCAGCACCAGCACTTCTCACATTTAAACAGTGTTTCAAGACTTTCTGACCTCCAAGTACTCTTCATGTTCACAACAACAAAGCCCTGGTTGATTCAAGCAATAAATGCCATGAATTCAAGCAACACATTAATTATTGTTTTTTGGAATTAACACACTATTCCACAATCTATGAACCATTGTTTGTTTAGCTGATCACAGTGAGGACGCAGCACGGTTCCTCCCACCTCTCACCAGGTGTTGGCTGAGAATTTAGCATTTTTTGGCAACAACAAAATACAAAAATTTTTTCTAGGTTTTCCGAACAGTGGACGTCTCGTGCAATAACCTGCTTGTTTTCAATCAGCAGGATCTGACAAAGGTACAGTCTGATGCATGCTGGGAATGGAGCAAAACTAGCCATTATCCCTGAACCAGGTGAGAGCAATGCTTCTGACCAGCTGACGAGGAAGTCATGGTGGAATAGAAACAGTGGAGTGAAAGCAGTGGGAGGAAGAAGAGGAGGATGAGGGGAAGTGCTTTTGGTCAGAAGGTTTGGGATGCAGGAAGGAAAGAGTGGAGTCTGGAGACGGAGTTGGTGGGTAAACATGGGCTGGTGGGGGGAGTCGAAGTCCTTGTAAATGGATGAGAGCAAGCGCGAAGGAGATTGAAACATATTAAAAATAGACATACATATGTGTAATGCAAAGGGGATGTGTGTGAGGTGGTGGTAGTGGGGGGAGGGGGGCAGGTGGATCTGGCTCAACAAACTTGGCACAATTACAAAAAAAAAAGGACCATAGTGCCTGAAGGAAAGCAAGGCACAAAAAAGAAACATCACAAAATAAAATTTAAAAAAAGGAATGAAAAGAAGAAATGGGGACATAGACAGAGAGAGGGAGCAGAATAGCAAATCCCCTCAAAGGAGAGGGAGAGAGAAAGAAAAAATGGCAACCCTACAAAGGGGTTTGGAATAGCTTACTGCGGGGCCTGAGCTTTTTTGACACCCTCTATCCTTCCGCTCTACCTCCTCCTCCCCTCCTTACACTCTCTCCCATCTGGCTCAGGCTGTTCTCTAACCTAGGGGACTCGAACTTTTTGCCAGCCATGATGCAACAGACGGGAACTCTGCCCAGCAGAACCCTACGGGGGTCTTTTAAGAGTGTCTTCTTCTGCCATGAAAACCCCACCGCCGGCATTGTTGCTGCGATTGGCTTTTATCCCTATGGAAAAGGAGAGGATGAGCAATTCAAAACCTTTGTCTCCAGGGCGTTGGGACGGGGGCTGCAGCTGCGTGCAGACTCCGGCAGCCCCCATGAAAGAAATACAAACAACAAAGACATTTTTCCAGTGCAGAGGTGTCAAACAAAGGCTGCTATCGTCTGCATCATAAATTCACCCTTCATCATCACCTCTTCGAGCAAAGTTGCAGATGGACCTTTCATCAGCACCACCGGGAAAAGGTGCAAGCTGAAATGCCTGAAAATACAATGTTTCAAGATCCTAAAATATCTCTTCCCGTCTCTCAATTTCAGAGTCACTTGATTATTATTGTGTCCAATCAAAGGAGTCGCCTACATGCGACGACCACATGGAGAGGTCTCAGCCAATAATTGAACCTTCTGGCCAGAGGGTGGGGGGGCAGCTGTAACCAACAGTATTATAGTCAAGCTGTGGGAACTAGAGCACATCAACAGGGTCTGTGGAGTTATGTGCACGGTCACAAGATAGAAGACGGTTCACGAGATGGTTCAAAACTGCGGATTTAAACAGCAAAGCAAACAAACAACAACAACAACAACAACAAAAACAGAAACACAAGACAAGTAAAGAAACTACATTTGCCCAAAAATGTAAAAGTCAGAATAAAGGGGCAACAAAAGACGGGAGATCGTGGGGTGTTAACAATAATTGGGATTTGACATAAAACGAATGCTGCTGAAAAGCTAACCTCGTTCACGGGTAATAATGAGCTCGGCAAAAAAGTGAAATAAACCACCAAATAAAAAATAAGGCGAGGCTGATAATGCTGCTTCACACAGGCAGCCACTTTCAACTGTTCCTGTCAATTACCGGCCAGGCTTCTGTTTCTTCAGCTCAGGCTTGACAAGACTGATGTTGAGTGAGCTGAGGTCCCCCCCACCACACACACACACACACACACACACACACACACACACACACACACACACACACACACACACACACACACACACACACACACACACACACACACACACACACAGCGAAAAGCAATCCCTTGTTCAAGCTGTCATCCCAACGCTGCACTTTGATCTGTCGGTATCTTGACAAGCGGCAGGACGCATCGAATTCGAGCTCTGTCAACTGTTGCATTTGCTTTACAGTCAGCCCAAATGAATGTCAGCCGAGTGTAAACGAAAAAAGACCCCCAAAAAGCTGTGAGATACAGAAAATGTTTAAAATCCCAGGACTTTGGAAAGAGGGAGGCAGAGACAGGAGGCGATGCAATTAAAGCCTCCACAAGTCTTTCCAGACAGGTCAGTGGAAGTGGGGAGGGGGGGCATAGGCCAACAGCAGATGGCACGGCCTTATGTGCCTGCTGGTCTGGGATCGCAGAAGTCGCAGTCTTTGCCCCACGCGTCTGCTGTGACAGAACGTGGACGGTCTTGACCAGGCGCGCAGTGGCGGTTGAGATGTCTGCCGCCTTGAATACGGAGTCACGCGCATGAACGCCCCTCTTTTAACGCACCTGCCACAGTTAACTCAGTGCAGATTTTCAACACATTTTTTTTACACCCAGTAACATTTCCACTACCTCACTTTTCCGCTGGATTTGCTTCAACAAGCCTCCTGCAGGGGCTGCTGTGGATCTGTCTAGTCGCAGCCCTCCTCGCCTGGGCTCCAAAGGCTAAACTTTGGGAGCGCCGCCAGGACCTGTCGTCTCTCTACCTGTTTGGGATTCGGTGCATTAACCGACACCTCTGAGCTCTTGGAACACTAAAATGCACTGTTCTACTAGGTTATAGCTCACAACCAACTGGGAAAACAAACCAAAGCATCAACGTGCTTCCTGTGCCTCTTAAAGAGCTCTTAAAGGCAGGAATCATGAAGAGGCATAAGGTGGTCCATGGGGGAGGGCCAGAGCAGGGGTGGGGCGAGAGTTAAAGGAATGCAGAGAGGACATCAGGGAGAAGGTGTATAGGAAGAAAGAGAGATGGGATTCTGACAGGAGGGAATGAGGAAACATAAGGTCCTAACCATGAGAGCGGGAGACAAAAGAGAAGGGATATGCAGAGTGAAGTGGAGCACAGCCATCAGCGGAGGTGAAGGACCCCACCAGGTTCAGGCACAGAGCCCCTTCCACATACAGGGACAGCAACCGTAACAAGACAGGACGTAAGCTTCAATAAGCAAGAGCACAAATGACTTATTGGTCTGTCCAAAACTGCACTTCAGCTGGTCCAAGAAAATTCTATATGTGCAACAATCATGCAAAGTCTGTCAGGCTCAGCCTGGCACAAAGGATTCACAGTCTATGCCGTTATTACCATTGCAAATTTTACAGATTGACAAATCTGGTCGTTTTTGATGCAGTATTCCATATTTGCAGCAAATACATTTAAATTTTTTCTGGGTTTCAAGGCTGCAATTTTTAATATTCTGAGACTTTTTTTTCCAGGCTCTGAGCTCAGCCACTATTCTGTCCCCTAATAGAATAATGTCTGTAACATTACAGCAAATGGAAAAACACCCACCACACACACACACACACACACACGCAAACACACACACACACACACACGTAAACCACGTAACCGTGCCTCTTTTGTTCTGTTGCAATTTTAGTGTGTCCTGCCTAAAAGCACACATTTAGACGATGCTAACAACTGCACTCATCTCCACAGCCCAATTTTTAAGTTTCACTTTTGAAATCATACCTTTAACGAAATGAAATGCCTTCAGCTTCCATGTGTCAACTTGAAAAAGGAAACCAAAGAAGGCTCCTCAGGTTTTTCCAATGGAATCCAGATATGTGTCGGATACGTCATTGATGTTTAAGTTAGAGCATCAGCAGCACTGTCATCATCTACCTGAGCTCCCTGCTGACAGACGCTCCCTGCAGTCTGGAGTGTTCTGATCTCAGGTTACGCTACTTTAAACACCTACAGGAGGACAAGTCCAATGGGATGGCTCTTAAAAAGGGCTGGAAGTGCCTGAAGCAAAGTTTGAAGACACAGACGAAAATCTTAAGGACAAATCAAGGTCAGAGGTTCAAAACCTAACTAACCATCACAGACAGAAAGACAGACAGACAGTCAATCAGATGATACCGTGATTTCCATAATTACTTTGATACCAGTTCCAGATCCTAACTGGACTTTTGTTCCTAATTAAATGCCAGATCCTTTTGTGGTGTTGGTCGGGCTAATTCTGTTTAATCACCGGAACTCTTCATATTAAATTAATCATTTTTTTCATGTGTTCTGTGTCTCTTTGTGCTGGTGCCTATTTGCCTGGAAGCAAATGGATCCAATATGTGAAAGGCCTAAAATAAATCCAACAAATTAATGCCTGGTTGGATTTAAAACATGGATATTGTGTCTGATCCAACACACGATATGGAAGTAAGGTTACCTTTTTACGTGTTTTGACTCTCGGGCCTGAAACAGCAATGACAAACTATGCTTTGTCATATGACAATCTATCCCTTTTTGAGCATGGATCCGCTGTGGTGCGGGACAAAACAGCAGCTGCAGAGCAGAGGTCACATCATATGCTAATGATAGGACTTGCTCAGCTGAGAGCGCCACTCTGCGAACACAGCGAGTGTGTGCTGCACATGCAGGAAAGCTGGCACATGCGATTCCCAAAGAAGGTTTTATCTCAAATGGGCTCAATGTTGCATCCATTCAGCCAGCGACTCTTAGTCCCAGGGCAGCTGCACACAGTTACATCTACACTAAATTTCTCCACAGCCAGTGACTCGCATGCCGAAGATGAATGTCGAACTAAAACCCAAACGACAGACATGCAGCTTAACTTTGTTTAAAGCCCTTTCTGACAGAGTATCCATATCAGGCATATAAAGCTATTCCTGCTGTTAATCTCAAACTACAGGGTCAAAAGCTTCACCTGCAACATTTATAAACTCTACACGCAAAGTAATTGTATTTATTCCTTTTTTCATTAACAAATATAACATAACTAGTAATTACTAGTGAAAAGTCAGTGATTTTTCTGGAGGTACAGTGTCAGGTCCAGACCGTAGGTCTGTGTCCTTCTGGTTGGAAAAAAAAATCACTTTTCAGGGACCACTGAAAAAGGCATTTCATTCAGCTGAAGTACACCCTCTGGAACATTTCCGAGCTGCAATCTGAGGCGCTGCTTAAGCATAAAACAGGAAGGGGAAATGGTATGCTAAACTCGGGTCCCTTGATCGGCATGTGTGACGTATAGAAAGAGTTCCAATGTGACATTTGATGAGGTCCAAAAATAGTTTCAAGCGAATGGACGGCATCCACTGATCCTGATAGACTGAACATTTTGACTTTTATGCTTTCTTTCTTTTTTTTTTTTTTTTTTTTAAATTTAACAAGCTTGTCGGTGCAGAGAGATTTTAGAGGAAATTTGACTCTGAGGCACATGCAAGTAATCAAAGTGCTTATGACCTTGTCTTCCACCACTGCCAAGTCCTGCCAAGCCACTCAGATTAGCAGACAGATGTGAACAAAGCTCTTCTCTAACTCCACACAGTCAGGACTCCTACAACCCCTCATCTTGTTTCACCTTGAGTATGTGCAAAGTCTCCTTGAAGCTATGCATCCATGAAGTGAATATCATCCCCATCAGGATAAAAACATCAGCTTCATTAGAGGGAGGAAATACTCAGGCTCACGTTAGGGTTGGTGTGCTATTTTTGAATGCATCAATCTTTCAGATTTTCATGCTAATTTAACTAATCAACCCAACTACTTAATGGTGATTAGTGATGGTGCTTTTTTCTTCAGGGAGGGCAATTAGAGCAGAAACGACTATCAGGTACAAAATGAACAAATTTCCAACGCAGATCACTGTGGTTTTCCTAATTACTGACACATGTGGGCTGTAGTTGAAGCCGATTTGTCTGGATAGTTAACCTACTGGTAAATTAAAACGAGAAAGTGACATATTCAGGTCTCCGGAAACTGAATTTTGAGTTATTCACATTCTGTATAGCAGCAATTTACTGCAATACAAAGTCAGTCCTACTGATCTGAGGAGTTTCGTTCTTTACTCTCTAAATGTGAGATGAGTTTAAACCAGAAGTAGTTTAAACCAGAATTTACTGTTCACATCAGATTTTCCCATCATATGGTCATCAGTTTCAACAATAATCTCATCAATGGAATTAATTTGGGTGGAACCAAACAGTAGCAGTATTATCCAAAAATTTCCAAAACTTTTTAAAAAGCTCTGATAACGCATTTATATCTCAAGACCTTGGATGAGAATAGGTTACTTCTGTGAGAGTTTAAAATAAATAAATAAATAAATACCTTAAAAGAACAATCTCACTCTAACCAAAACACACAAGTACAGGTACTAGAAAAAAGTACCACACCTTAAGCAATTTTGTGACACATGCTATTCAGCCTGGATCTATTCAGATGGACAAATATTGCAGCCAACTATTGCCATGATCCACTTGAGTCCTCTGAAGTTATAAAAATTAAATTCAAATACCATTTCAGACTTGCAGGGTTGTTTAGTAGCCAAAGGTGAAGTTACATTACTAACCTGAGATATTGTTTATCTCAGAAGAAACTTTCTCTTTATGCAGTAATGATACACAAGCTTGTACAGTACTGTAGCTATCAGACTAAGTGCTCGCAGCCTAGTTATTGCAGACAGAAACACATTAGGATGGATGATAGAGACATCAGACGAGAGGCGAGTCGTGTACAAAATGCTACATTAAAGCTTAAAGCTGTTCCATTTGTTCCATCCTTTCAAAAGGTGGAGAGGGGTGTCTGGACTGATAACAGCGTGAGGACGGTAAGAGACTTTCAGTCTATCACAGCAAGGCCTAATGCACTGCTTACATCTGAATCACTGGTATTCCTAAACATAAATGTAGAAAAATTATTATAATCAGGACCCCAGCAATGAAAAAAAAAAAAAAAAAAAAGGATTCTCTAAAATGTTTATGCATAGAGACAGAATAAAAAACATGTTTTGGGAGTAGAGTGTGTGTGAAAATAAATATATAACAAAACAATATTCAGTTGTACATCATCCCTCACATATTGATTTACCGTAACAGGAATGGGACAAAACATCGCAACTCGTGTGCTGTTAAGGTCTTATTACGCCACGCAGTTTCTTTTTAGGCTTCTTTTTTTTTTTATCCAGAGAAGCTGTTAACACAATCCGTGAGCTGCGTCTAAATGGAAAGATGCTAAAAGGTACGTTCTGGTGGGTTTGACTGATCCTGCACACTTTATGTGCAGCTGCCAATTCATTCTGTCATAAATTCTGAACGTCCCCACAGTACTATATCTGAGTCATCAATGGTGTGCCCATGACTGCCTCAAAACCGTTACAACCATTTACACAAAATCACCGCTGAACTGCTTCAAGCTGGAGGAACGGAAGCAGGAACATTTGCTGAGTTTCTCTTCTAAGGGAAGCAGTGGGATTATTACACCTGAATGTGTGCTAAAGGGTCAGAGAGAGAGAACCCTGAAGGTTTGTGTATGTGGAGGCTGGGCCTCCTGGTTATTAATTGCGCTGCTGAAATAAATTGGAGGTTAGAAAGAGTTCAAATGATAGCGCCATATGCTGTGAGGAAATTCTCTGATGTTCTTAACAGAAGTGGGAAAGATTAAACTAGGCACTATGGGAAGGAATTACAACAAGATAAGTTTTTAAGTCCTGAAATGTCACAAATTAAATCATTTTTAGAGAAAATTTTAAGTAGTTTGCCCCCTTGCAATAATCCTATCCACTCGTTTCCAGTTAACCACCAGTTACGCTAATGATGATCCTGGTGGCCACTAGAGCCCATCCCAACAGTCTGGAATACAACCAGGACAGTTCCACAGACCAGTGCAGAATACACACACACACACACACACACACACACACACACCATTCAGTAAGACACCCAAGAGACAAAACAACTGATTTGGTCTAATCAACCTAATGCGTAATTCACTTGGTGGTGGCCCAGCCATGCAGCAGGAGAACAAGGGGACCAAAAAAAAAAAAAAAGCGTTACCATCTACCCAAACAGTGATTTTCTTTTTTATTAGATCAATGTTGATCAACATCTTTCCTCTGCCAGGAGTGGTTCCGTTTGATTGATTGGGTGAACTAGTGGAAACCCAGGTTATCTGGCTTCAGATCTCTTTTTGATTGCAACCAGATGCTCAAACCATTTCAGCAGCCTTCTTCTGACACAAAGATGCATGCATGCTGTACACCGAGCTCCACTCCCTATCTCCCCTGCACTACAGATCTTTTTTTTTCTCCATCATATCTACAGCAAAATTTATAGTGAGACATTGCATATCCCTGGGCCTTAACAATATTTCAGATGCTCCGTCCTTGAAATCTGCAGGTTTCTGGCCTGAGCTATGGATATCTCCTCAACCCTGAACTAGCACTCCTGTTTTAAATTAGCTTACAGCGTACTGCAGTTTGTTCTGTTTGTTTTATCTACACAGCCACAAATCATTGCAGCTGAAAAGAATACTCTGAGAAATAAAGCCAACTGCCTCCCAAGCTGACTCACTGGGGGAAAATCTGCACACCAAATGATCTCTACATCCATCAGTGGCCTTGAGAGCACACTGACTGCTCCACTCCAGACAAAACAGATGTTTTTTGGTAAGACATCCCTGTGATCAGGCAGGGTTGTAAAAGGCTTTGACAACAGGGTACGAGAGACCGCCTTGAAAACAGAACCGCAATGGCGAGTGTGACCAATCAATACTTATGTTATACAGTGTGAACCATACATGTGTCCGCACATCCAATGATAGGCAAGCAGGACCAGCACCATTTCCAAAATTTGGGTTAAAGTCAAAATCGCCATTCAGCTTCAGGAAATCACGTATTGTGGTTGTCCTAGAGCAATTCATTGCAGCTTGGCTGATTAAAAGGCATAAACAGAGCTGACATTTCACAGGCTGAGCCGCTGAAGACCACTACGTGTTCAGAACGTCTGTCCCTCATTAATGTGTGATCAAACGCACTGAGTGGTGTTGAATCCATATATGCACAGTTCGAAGATGCATTCCATTGTTAGTGGTCACATTCACACAATGCATATTATTAGCTGCTTGCTATGCGCTAGCTCACTGTCCAGAGAGACTCAGACGCATACAAATGCGGACACATGCTTCATCCACAGAGACCTGACTGATAGCCTGAACCATTTCCTGTATCCATTAGCAGCAGCTCTATATTATGCAATTCATCCCAAGGCTATCATCCACCTCTATCAATAATAAACATCACCATGAAACTAGGGCTGGCCTCCGAGGATGGAGGCGGCACCGCCCAGCTCGTTCCACTTCAGATCAAATCCCTTTTCAGCGATGCCCGTACACTGAGCTCAGCAATCGCTTTCCACTAGGCTTGTTTTGGTTGCCGGGACCCCCGGGTGCAACCTTTACTCATGCCTTCTTGCACATATCAAAGCTGCATTTTTATCGTCTCTGACAGAGAGCCCCTCAGTGGTTGCAGTGGTGGCAGCAAGCACCTGTGGCTCGAGACAATAGACAGACGCTCTCGCCCAACATTCCTCTGCATCTCTGACATGCCCCCGTGCTTTCCTTCAGCTGGCCCGTGTGATTGACACCTTCTGCAGTGCTGGTGACACGACTTGGTGTCAGGGCGGGTCACGAGGGATCTCGCAAAGAAGAGAAAGTGCCTGTTTTAGCACATTAATACGCTGTTTCACATCAGAAAATGTCCTTGGCTGTTAGTTTGTGGAGTTGCTTTATGTCACTACAAGGCACTAAAGTAAATTTTTCTGCACTTTTAAAAAGGCACTATAAAATACACAGATTGTGGCCTTTTTTTATCTTAATATTGGGCTTCAGAAGTTAGATGAACTCATTTCTATGAACTTATTTTTCTCTCAAGACAAAAAGACTTGCTTGACAAAAGGACTTTGCTTGTCCTTGTTATCAATTGACAATGATCTTTTGCCACAAGATGAAATTAATTGGAAATGCAGAGTTCCTCAAAAATTTCAGGCAGACAACCACAGTCTGTAGATTGACTGATCAGGCAGATGATAATCTGAATTTCTGTCACACTTTGTTCCACCCATGTGGCTGATTATAATTCTTGCTGTACAATTTTGCTTTGATTAAAGAGCATCTTGGTTTTTTTTTCCTCTAATAATATTGCCTTGAATCCAAAAAGACATATTGTTGAGAATGAGAAACCTTGCTTGAATGCTAAAAGCGATTAAACGCTATTAAAGATGCACAGTATTCAGCCCATTGATATTCTTGCTAATTTTTCTTTTTTTCTTTTTATTTTCTTTTTTTTTTTTAACTGTGGTTTGTGACCAGACCTAAACCTAATTTCCCCCCAACTCTCATGTGGATCATTACCCAGCTGGAACACAGTCCTGAAGTTCTAGTCCTGAAGTTACAGAAAACTTCCAGATGGAAGTTTTGATTATGCCAGAAAAACGTGTTTCGCACACGTTCTCTCTTTCCTTCGCTGAAAGATAGCAGCAGCGAGTCAGAGGCCAGGTCTTGGTCAACCAAAAGTGAATCTGTCGGAACGACAAACACGCAGATGAAGCCGGGCAACATCCCACTTTAACACGGCGATTCAGAAATGTAAATAACTGTTATCTGTAAATTACTAAAACAACTTAATTAATCGCTAGGGTGACGTGCTAGCCTCACCGGCTGCGACTTCAGTTTTAAATATGCAATTATGCGGCGTAATTAGGAGCTCCAGCACCTGAGTAACATACTTTGATTTCTCTGGGGTCAACATGGATTGCCAATAAAAAGAAGGAGGGACCTTTGAGCAAGAGGATGGTTAAGCAACAGCTATCGCTTCCACGCCACTCCCAAAGCTGCCCAGATTGACTGCTTTGGTTCCTTGATCGTATTTGTGGATCGCACAAACCAGACAGAAACTCAGCCACAAGAACTTGATGATACAGTACAACAAAGAATCAATATGGAGATATTAACAGGATTGCAGATGTGATTTAAATTGGATTTTATTTAAATTAAATCTCACCATTGAATAGAAACACTAGTCCTGACCGTCTAGAAACCAACATGGTTCATCATTTCTCACCTTGATATTTCCAACAAACCAAAATGATTGCTCGCTGAGATGGAGCTCTAACATCAACCCATAGTATGCTATGGGTTGATGTTTGTTCTATCCTTCTGAATAATTTGTATCACAAAAACTGGCTTTACAACTCTCTATTCCAGAGTGACTGAATGTGAACCGGAGTAAAAGCAAACAATCCAACAAAAGATCCCTGAGGAGCGCCGCTGGGATGACAAATCTGCTACGTGTCTGGCACTGTGGTTGTTTTTTTTTTTGTTTGTTTTTTGTTTTTTTTTTGCAGGGACCTCCTGGACTGAGAGACACCAAACACCATCTGAGTAAGTGACAGTCTTGTCTCCCAAGACGGCTTGATGTTAACGCTTGGTTCTATTGTTAGAGCGGAGGGATGAAAACAAAAGGGGAGGAACTGAGGTTGGAAACAAATTGGATTGAGATATTTTGACAATGAGAAAGAAGATGGGGAGATGAGTCATGGAAAGCTGTGGTAGTAAGATGGAAAGATAGGAGGGAGGAAGACTGGGAGGTGGCTGCTTGTGCCTCTGCTCTTTTCAAACTGCCTGGCAGCCTTCTGCTGCTTAGGGCCGAGAACTCCCTGCAGATTCTCCTCAGCTGAGTTGCATGAGACAGGCTCCTCTTGAATAGTGTCTGTCAGATGAGCCACAGGCGAACTGACACAGATGCTCCTTTTTTCTTTAGGAGAGACAACTGACATGATTCTATATCAGTTCCCATGTCTCGCTTCACATGGCTGAGGGAATCATTAATGATCCCGACCAAACGCCCACAGAAGAGCCAACATCGGGCAGGTGGCAACAGGCCCAGAAAGAGAAGAAGTATTCCAAATCAACCACATTGGATACACCCGGTATCTGCTTAATGCATGTATGTTTTTCACATTAACACAAAATAGAAGGAAACGGCACAATTTTTACATTTGATCATTATTTTGGTCCAGAGCTGAGCGCCCTGTATTTATTAAAGAGCAGATTCTGGCAAATGTCTGTGATTTAATCAAGCAATAATTAGGGAAACAAGCTCTGAGTGGAATTAGCCTTTTAAACTCTAATGTGGAAAAAGGACCCAGCACTAACAGGACAGCCCTGGGATGCAAAATAAATGGAAGACAAATTATAAATCCCAGTTGTGGTGCAGTTAAAAACACATCTTTTTGGCTAAGCCATAACTGCAGGATCGTAGTTTCAGTTCTTGGCCTTACCTGATTGTCTCGACAGCAGTTATTAGGGACGGACATACTGACTATCAATGTATGTCTAAAGCTGAATTTTAAACTTTTTTTTTTTTATTATTGCCTGAAATGAGAATGATAATAAAAGTTAATATAGAAATCACATACTTATAGTGTGATATTCTGAATATAAAAGAGATGATAAGGGGTCTGAGTCTAGGGGTCTCTGACCTCCTTCCAAGGTCCAAGCTGGAGGTCCAGGATTAGCCATAACAATGCTAAAATCACACTATTGCAGATGTATTCATAAGCTTTGCTCACAGCATAAAAATTTATCTATATGAGAAATATGCCAGCATTTGTGGCGTAGCGCAAACTATAGTCTCTAAAGCTGCTTCACAGTTTCAGTTTAGTTGAGAACATACATTGTCATATTTTCAAGCCACAAACATGCGTGTGACTCGGATGCTTGCCATCTGTGCCAATTTAACTTGCTAATAATAACGGCTATATATTTTGTCGGCCTTTGTCATGCTAGAAGGGATTGCTGACACCATGAAGATTTACACCATTGAAACTGTACAATCTTAGCTGCTGTTTGGCTCTGTGGAACAAGGATTATGATGATTACTTTATCTCTGCTAGATCTCCCATGTTATCTTTGCATAAGATATAATAATTCACAAGGATAACACAAAAAACACATTTTACACGTTCATAAGGACATGGTTTCTGTTTTGAGTCCTATAAAAGAGGCAAAATTAAGAAATTTTACTGTATTTTAGTTATTATAATTTTACTCTACTTATTCCTGATAAATGGCTCCAAACCACAACAGAACAGTCCTTTCTGCATCGAATGACCTTACATGGACAGAAAGAAAGCTGATTCACTTGCTTTGTGGAACCTAAAGATATAATGTGGTCTGGGATCAGAGAAGCACAAAGACCAGAAACAAGAAGGAGGTGATTCAGATAACAGGATGTAACGGGTGGCAGCGTGGAGACGAGTCGAAGAGACAGAGCGACAGAAGAATGGAAGAAAGAGGATTAGGCTGTGCAAAATAGTGATTAAATGAAACAATCCAGTGCTTATCGTATTGTAAAAGACAAATACATTAATTAGCTCAGCTAGAATGAAGGAATGATGGAATTGCCTTTTTTTTTTTTTTTTTTTAAATAATTCAACAACAAAACTTTTGGCAGAGAGTGAAAAAATGATTTGGCTTGGCGGGGATTTGGACTTTTATGTAGCGTATGTCGCTGTTTGTGTCAGTGTGAGAAGCATTTGCAGCCCCTGTGTTCAGCGTGTCAAGCTGCCGTTCAGCGCACTATGAAGGACACGCTGCCCTTCCACACCCTCCCGCTATAGTCACATGAACCCACATTAAACCTCAGCCCCCTTTGAAGTGCTGCGAGCTGCAGCGGCGCGGCCATCGCAACCCAAACATTAGCCGGCATCTGGCAGTGAAAAGCGGAGAGCAATTTGAGGTCAGGCGTTACAACGAACAGTGGCCACATCAAACTAGCAGTGGGGAGCATATGGAAGATCTCCCATGCTGCCAACATTATTCTTGATTTTCTGAATGCAATCTCAATCCATACATCACAGCGACTTAATGAACATTACCTCAAACATGTATCAGGATGTCAGCGAGTCAACCTGCCTCCTGAATTCTAACTAAACTGTAATGTCTCTGTCCATCTGTGCAGAGGACCCAAGTAAATAAAGCAAAAAACCTTTGCTAAAAGGTTACGGTAGCAGTTCAAATACACTGAGAAGACGTGGGAGAAGAATTATTTCTCTCAGGGGACCTAACTTTTATCACTGCATGACTACTTGAGCAATATCTCTTGATTTAAAGCCATAGTTCCACGTGATACAAACTTCAGTTTGACACGATGGGTATTTGAATTCAGACTCTCAATGCGGGAAATGGGCATTAAGTGGCCGAACACGTTTTATAAGTTACTCTGGAATGACAAAACAAAAGTATTTCCACAATGAACCAACCTATAGGAACTTACCTTGACCTCGAACTTAAAAGGAAACTTCACTCAATCTTTCAACTTTCTGAATAAACTGGTCCTCTAAGCTTTGAGGCCCATGACAACAACGTGAGACCAGATGAAGTGGCACAGGCCTGGGGAAGACAGGGACTATTTAACAGCGGTTCACAGGTGGAAATAATCAGGGCTGAGTCAGACAATCACATGGAGCAGGAGACACACAGGGACAGGAAGTAAGGTGGCCTGATAAGGCAGGCTAAAACCAGTTGTACTTGCTTTCCTGTAAATAACTCAGATTACCGGTCAGTAACTGACAGGAATTTAATCTATCAAACATGTTGACAGTTGTGTCTTTTGACAAATAAATGAATACATCTGTATAATCTTGACAAAAAGCAATGTCTATGTCATCATTTAGTATGATGTTTCTAGCATACTGTAAATGTACCAATGAAATCCTTCCCTAGCTGGATGTTCTCTCGAACTCAAACACAGCGCGTGTCCTCTGCTAAGGCTCGCAGCCAGGAAACAGGCTTAAAAACCCTGTGACATCACCAAGAGCCAGTAAGACTCCTGACATATTGCTGGAAAGATAATCTCCTCATAAAACCATACATGTCTTATTTGCTCCAAACTAGACTTGCAGGAAAAGTTTCTGGTCTCATATATTGCTTGTGTTCTATCGTACCTAATTCAGACGTCCTACCATCATACTGCATCAGGAGGACTCAGCTGACGGGAGGTTGCTGTGAGGAATTTCTAGCCACTCTCTCGTATATTTAGCTCAATGGAACGTGTGCTAAAGCTGCGCCAACTGGAAGACTGAAACTACAGGCCTGTGATCGGCAGCACTGAGCTGCAACTAATCCTGACATACATGACCCATCACATTACTTACATCTGCTAGGTTGCCACCTGTCAGTCATTTGCTTGGAAAATCTAATGCAGGAGAAGCCGTGAAGGTATTTTTCCTCTTTTAATCACTGTCAGCAAAAGCTGATGTTCAGCAGGACGTTTTCATGGTGAGTAGAATCATAAGCATACTTTATTAAATCCTACAGAAGGCAAATTTTCCTCTGAGCGTCTGGGCATTCTGAACCTTGCTCAAGTGTTCCTCAGTAGTGCTCAGAAACCTCTCCTGCCACTTGTCCACTTTCCAATTTTTGCCGGGACTTGAACTAAAACCCCCCTGATGTCCAACCCAGTCCCCCACAGAACCATAACCCAACTCATGTAAAGTTTACTTTCTGCAAAACACAATTTGTCAGTTATTGTCAGGTGACTGATATAAGTGATATGACTGATATATGTATTGCGATTCATCATAGTTTAGCGTTAGCTGACAAAAATGACACTTATATCGCTGCAGCATGTTGCTCTGCAGAGGTTCTAGTTCAATTAGTGAGTGAAAGCCTTTGCACAAATTGGTGTGAGGGGAATCTAATGCATCTTGGCAATGAATAGTGCCCATTGATCCCACCATGTTGAATCACTTCCTCTTCACAGAGCCCCATGCATGCCCTCTTTTCCGTTTTTTCCCATGTGTGTGAGATGCATCCATGATCTACAATACATTTTCTGTTGGAACAAAGTAAATCCAAATCAGGATGTATGCGACTTCCAAGGTTTCTCAGACAGGCCTGAATGATTTGTCAGCAGGAGAAAAATCCTAGGCGTATTCATGCGACGCTGATTGGGAGTGACTGATGACTGGCGGCGCGGCGGGCCAGGAAGGTCAACTTTCATGTTGACTGATGAAACAAAGGCTATGACATCGGCAACATTCGGCACGAACAAACAGAAGACACATCGCAGTGTTGACCTCAGACCCAACAGATTAAGCACAGCCTTGTGGTATGACCCGCTCGTGTCTGAGAGCATAAAGAACTCCGTGCAGTGACAGCAATATCAGTGCGAGATCTCCTGAAGAGGTATGGAACTGTAATGTCATTTATCTGCAGGCTTCTGTTAACGTATGCTTCAAGGAAAGTAGGGAATTGAGATAAAAAAACGGGGACCGATTGAGCGTGAGCCCGCCTAGTGCCTGGCTGTGATAATAACCTGCTGATAAAGGGGACGGATGAGATCACGCACTACAACCTGGCCTTTCTATAGTTTGATTTATATATCGCTCAGTGAGCTTGCAAACGTTATACGAAAATCAATACGCGACAGGCTGATTGCTTGCGCTTTTATGGGGAGTCTGGACTTAAAGTTAAGTATGAGTCATTATTAAGAGCAGCACAGTTCCGCAGACTTAAGCCATTAACATGGACCAGTCACTGGTCTCTAAATGGTAATGTTGTTTATGAATACGGAGAGTGGTCCAGCATACTAACACAGGGGTTTTTACAATCCCCTATAAACTCTTCTGTTTAACCACATATAATTGAAGCTGGTGTGCAACAATAGGTTTTGGGCCTCTTAATAATTTTCCCTTTTGTAGCTGTACTTCTGCAGGCCCCGCCACCAGAAATGATGCTGACATTAGCACTTGCGCGTGTTTTGCGGTTGCGTTGATGGCAGGAAAAACACCTGAAAATCACACAGGATGACAGAAAAACTTGTCTTACCTTAAAGTCACAAATGCAGGTCACCATGTTTCCAATTCGAAGGCACTCGCCATCGAATTTGCACGTGTTTGTGTCGCACAGGAACAGATCTGTGTCCCGGTCATCAAAACCTGACGGATCAAAGGAGGCATTGGTTAATTTTCCTAAGCAATTGAGAGACACTGATCTGAGATGAGCTGGTCTTTAGGGCTATCTGATGAGTCATGGCTCACACAGACGAGCGCTACCACTGTCATGGAATGTCAAAATAAGAGGAAGATGGCTGAACTTTGCGAAAGGTACGCAAGAGAAACTTTATTGTTAGATGTGATAATCACAGGAAAAAAAGCGCTGAAAGAGCCATCTGCCTTGGCAATCTTTTCCTTGATCTCATAAGAATCTGAGTAAGATTTGACTTTTTGTGCTGATTTCTCAAGGTGTTGTCCACCAGAGACAAACCTGGGAACCAACAGCTTCTGCATCAGCTGTCCTTGAACCTGGTTTCACTTGAAAATAATGCAGCTGGAAATTGAATTGAATGAATAAAGGAAAGCAGACATGCATGGATGAGAGGATCGCTAACCGAGCTAAGAAACAGCACAACCCAGCTGTTTACCCCCGCTCCCAACATGCCGTACTAATCAAAGATCCACATAACAGTTTGTTCTCAATTTGTTTTAGGTCATGCTTTACGGCCTATGCAAAATGTCCTTTAACTAAGCTGCTATCCATGCAAAGTATTTGACATCTGTGACTGATGGAGTGAGTGTGCAGCACACCCGTGTTAGCACCAACGCTCATCTGAGGAGGGGAAAATTTGTACTTAAAGTTAAATGTCAGCTTAGTTTTAATTAACCTCATTTAAGACACCTGCGGTGCTAACAAAATTTCCCTGATTGTGGATTGAGCAGAATTGAGGTTAATTTCCTTCTGTCCTTTTTTTTCCCTCTTCTATTGGAGCATAAATATCAAATCTGGCTTAATTGTAAATCAGGTTCGAAAACAAATCAGCAGCATTCTTGGAGTAATTAAAGCGCTTCTCCAATTCTCCACCAGCCAATCAGGAGCAGTATTTAATCTCTAGGGTTGCTGCTGCGGCTAGAAAAGAGCTTCACTCTCATCAAAAGCGAAAGCCTTGAATTTCTTAAAAAGCTCATCTTTTGGACTTTGAGGAAACTTTCATTTCAGTGTCCTCATCTTAGCACCTTTAACCCCGGATGAAGAGTATGAGTTTACAATCTCCTTCATGTGTCTGACTACAATGGGTACTTGGAGAGTCAACACCTTCTCTAACCTCAATGTAATAGCCAGTGTCCCTCTCTACTTTGAAAAGCCCTCCTTGGCACGGAGGAAGCGTATAATAATACTCCACTGAAGAGGAGCGCCGATGATAAAAACGAACCTTCTATTTTCCTGGGCACTGAACGATCATAAAGCGCATCCTCTCCCTGCAAATATGCAATCACCAGACCCAAGCGGGGTGACATGAGAGGTCTTGACACTCAGAGAGTGGAAATGGCACAAAGCCCACGGCCACTGGAGGGTCGTCCCAAGCAGCCTGGAAAGCCACAAGAGAGGCGAGTGTGGCGGCACCTGCCTTGTTGACAATCCTCACGGGAGCGGTTTTATTAGGATCACAATCCTGCTCGTCGCTGGGCAGGTGACTGGAAGCATCCTGGTTCTGTGAATTAATTTAAGCAGCTAAATTAGTACCTGAAGTATAATTGTATTTTTATAATTTCTTCTTTATTTAATATTCGGTGATCCATCGACACGGATGTAGATGCACAATCCCTATGTGTGTTTGTTCTCATCCGTTTGATGTGTGTATTTGATTCAAGCCAACTTTTATCCTTTTTTTTCCATTTCATTAAATTCGAGCTTTGAGGCATGTTATTATGACCTTATTACTTATTACTACCAGAATCAAAGTAACAAGGCTGTCTTTTCATTAGGGTTGCATATCATTCATCGGTTCTATCACTTTTCGGCCAATAATGATAACATTTCCGAGGATTTTATATATCGGATAATTACATTTTAGGCAATACTGATAATCAGGAGCAGGGGTCCTTTTCCGATCAGCGTTAACTTTAACGTCACAGGTAGCAGCAACTGTCTTTAGATGTAGATTTAGATCAGCGCTGTGACTTTCATTCAGCTGACTGAGCAAACAGGCGGTAAGAAGTGCAGTTGTAGAGGGTCAAGTTGGATCTGTCTGAAAACAGAAGATCCAGTTGGAGATTGTCTTTTAAATATTCATGGGAGCAAAATTACAACATAATTTTGAGTGACAGATTTTCTCGCACCCTCGAACCAAGCAGCACTCAAGAGCAGCAACAACTCCCGTTCCCTCTGATGTCACGGGCGTGAAACGACCCCACGTCCTTCTGCATTTCCACATCTGTGCTCATAGAATTACTGTGCAAACATCACATATTCCATCTTTTCAGCATCTTTGTTCACTTAAAACTCGTAAACTGTTGTGCCATAAACTGTTCCTGGAAGCTGGCCACCGCGGTGCAGTGAAGCCGAGGTTAGGCTGTGTCAGAGGAAACCTAACACTTCCTGCCGCTGCCCCTCCGGTCCAGGAGAAGATTACAGTCAGCTGAATAATTAACGAAAACAAGCTGGAAAACATCAAATATTGAAAAGGTGATGTTTGCGTGCTAACAATTAGGATGGCAAGTGGAGAGTACTTCCTGAACAGAAAGTGAGGCCTTGACCAAATGCATTTGCCTTCCACCTACCTACCTGGAATTTTCCAGCACTAAAAAGGAAGAGGAGCCCTGCCCCCCTGGTTCAGGCATTGTTCTGTTCAATTATTAAGTAGGCTAAATTAGTAATGAAGGCCGAACAACCACAGCGGTGAAACATCCTTTCTTGACCTCTTTCTCTGGGTGTTTTGTCTAATTTTCAACAGGTTTTTGAACATTTGCAATTGAGACAGGTACATAGAGAAATTAAAAGGCAGAAATATTCGACGGCCTGAAATCACTCATGTCATCATTATGTTGCAGTAAGTACTAACAGTGTGGTTTAATGACAGAAAGGAGGGCTTTCTCTCCTTTTAGGAACCCACAGATGCACGATTCCTGGCCTTCTATGGACACGGGTAACCGAGCTTCAGATTGCTGTGCTGAAAACCTGGACCGGCGGCTAACGTTAGCATCAGCTTGCCCCCCACAGGACTCATTGTCAAGTACTTCTGACCCCCGACTTGACAAATCTTGGAGGCGGATGGCCTATTCTCTCCAGAGCACTGGAAATTCATTCCATTTGATGGGATTTACTGGGGGGCTTTGCATAGCCTGCACTCATCCCTTCCATTCCAACTATCAAAGCATCGCATTGCTTTTCACAGTTAACAAAAGCCATCGCGAGCTCAGCAGAGGGCAGACTCTGACCTCTGAGCGCAGGCATTCTCCCACATGGAGTGTGAGGACTATTGCAGATTAAATACAGCAGGTGGGTGGGCGTTCATGGGGGACTACCAGTGTAATCTCTGGGAATCTGAATGAAAGTGAGGCTAATTTGAAAGCGGGAACGCAGTCAGAAATTTCAATCTGCTCGCATTTAACACAGTTAAATGTATAAAAAGAGAATTGCTTTTTGTACTTGCAAGTCCACCTATTAAAGACAACACAAATGCTTCTCACCTATTTTCAGTGATTCAAGCCAAAATTTACAGGCAAAATGCCACAAATGTTTTGACTTTGATAATGATGCTAAATGTTGGGCTGGATAAATATAAAATTCCACACATTCACTTAGACTACTATGATTACCATACCCTTTTCCTTGTAGTAAATACTTTTTACTGAGCGGTTTACTGAGCGGTTCAAATGTGTGTGTGTGTGTGTGTGTGCATGTGAGAGAGAGAGAGACCACAAAACAAATAATCGCTCCACTACGACTAAAACTGGACTTAAAAAGTGCATGTAAACATGTTATTTGGAGTGAATGTGAAGTTGTAAAAGTTATCACAGCTATGCAATGTGACTGCAAGTGGATTCACTCCTGTCGGACAAGAACAGGACGAGATGTTCTGCACTGGAGCTCTGTGTCCAATTCAGACCCTGAAGTCCAACAGCATGTAAAAAGGGAACCAGAGAAGAAGTCGGCCGAACACAGTGTCAACTGGACTTCATTTTTGGACACATAAAGAGACATACTTCAGGCTGTCTGATGCTTTGTGCGAGCTTGTTACACTCTGTGTTGTCATATGTCATGTAGAAATATCCCAATGTTGAGAGGCTGAAAGTGTGTAAACCGATCACAGCTGGGGTGACGTGCCTTCGACACTGAATCCATTAACCTCCAGTACAGTTTTACTGGGACAAAGGCAATCGTCCAATAGAACAGCTTAGCTTCAACCATAGCCCGACTAAGCTGCATGGGGTCTGCGCGAGGTTTCCGCCCTCTAATAGGAGACTTCTTTCCTCGTTGCTGTTGCATGTGTAGTGATGTGTGATGACTTTTGCTTTTTGAGAGTTATTAGCGTATGAATAAAACCTGAATTAGCCAGTTTGACAGCATGCCAGCAAAGATGCTCGTAAATATTTTGAATCATTTA
>BJFM01000350.1:285838-317618 GCA_016586285.1 Arothron firmamentum
CCAGGGTTCCTGGGATGACCCCCCCCTCCCCCCCCCGCCCCGAATGTTGCCAAAAAAAACAGCCATTCATATTCCGTGTGCTTCATCTCGTAACCTTTCGACAATCAGCACCCGATATTTGGCGCCCTGGCTCCTCTGTGTGGAGACAGGACATTCGTTCCACGTTCCTCTTGTTTACTGTGTTGCTTTTACAGCAAGCCACATATTCCAGTCCGCTCTGTGAGCAAACCAGGAAAAAAGAGAGGTCTCTTCAACTCCTGCAGGCAACCATTTACAGCAGGAATGCTCTGATAAACCCATTGTACTCAAACTGCCCAGTGCCGAGCAGCAGGCAGCCAAAGCGATAGAGTGGCAGATTAATACAGTCAAGCATCGAGCAGAAGAGATATATTTTCCTCAGGCATTGTTGGGAATAAAGGAGGGCTTGCAGGATAGAAATATATGGCTGTAAACATTGTGAAGATACTAAACATTGTCTTGTGATGGACATTTTGCCCACTAGGTGGCAGGTAAAATAAATTAAACATGGTATGTCAATACTCTACTGACAAGTGATTGAATTTGGGAATAATTCAGTAACCACAATCATGTTTGCACCCAAAGTTACCTCAGACAGGCTCAAAAAGTGTGTGTGTCATGCTGTAATTTGTGCTGGTCATACTCCATCTGGCCCTTTATCCACATCCATATTCCAGTTTAATGGGTTTTTCCCTGGCCCAGTGGCCCTTTCCAATTCTCCCACCAATATTTGTTGAAAGCCATCCATTAATGTTGGCGTAATTCTGCTGACAATCAAATGCAGCGAGTGAAAACATGAGCGCCTGGTGGGACCGGTGAAAGTGGAGAGATTGGATGGAGGTGACAGCGGTGCTGCTGAAGGGAGAGCAAAAGATACCTGTTCAAGAGCAGCAGCAGGTCAATGATGAGCTGAAGTCATAAAAAAGAGTACCATTTCAGGAGGTTTGAGGCGAATTAGAATACCGGTGTTTGTCAGGATGAATATGCACTTGTGCTGATTGCAGTGTTTAAGAACCTTAAATCAGTCTCAGTTTAGAAAAGAAAAAGTGCCAGAGAGGAAGTGTCAGACCATGAATGATTTGTCAAGTACACGGCTCACCAAACACACACACACACACACACACACACACACACACACACGCAATCACTAACACACTTCTGCACCTGCATCGTCTTCTGGCACTACTTACATTATTGCTGCAAATGTTTCACAAGACATGTAGTCAGCCTCTAGATTTACAAAAATAGATGATTTATTAAAACATTAGGCTAATTATGGCATTAAAAAAAAATCAATCATCAGATATCTGATACAGTCCAAAGTGTTATTCCAGAATTCCCTCTCAGGAGATGGTGTACATTTCAGCAAGTCAGAAATGTAATTAGCCTTTCGCCAGCAGCGAGGCTGCACTTAGGCTGACCCTCCACTCATGATGTCTGCGTGGACGTCAGTGATAGCAGGTCAGGTATTCCATCAGGCTAATACAGAGATAAATGAGTCAGAGACTGCAGAGGGAATAGTTCCGCCTCTCCTGCTGCAGATAAGGTCGGAGATGAAGCTTTACTTGTAGATCCCTCAGTCAGTGGTGCTTTAAGATTAAATAACAGGAATCTGGGCCGCACCCATCGGTTCTGGACCGACGTTTGCAATGACTGGAGTCATGTCCTAGCAAAAAGCAACTTGATGGCTAAAGAGCACTCTGAAAACCTGCATCATCATTTGTCATCCTTATTAGCTAAACACATATTGTGAATTTACAGTTCTGCTTTAACAAACCTCCTTAAGATTATTAGACATGTTTTGAAAAAGCTGTCTTCCTCAAAATAAAGAAAAATCACATTGCAGCACATCGCAACAGACATTATCCCCATCCTGACGCGGGTTTATTTATTTGTGTCGGCTGATTTAATGAGGACAGCGAACATTAATAAACAAAGCCGTAAATGTGCGACTTGACCGAGTCTATTTTTCATCCTTAGCGCGAAGACGGATGTTGGAGTCAACCCAGAATAGTAAAAGAATCATGGAATTGAAGTGTGAATGTGCTGTAAAGGGTCATAAATGCAATAAAATATAGGGGCCTTTCAAGAGAGTTGAGTGTTGGTCCAGCAATCATGTCCAGGAGGGTAAATGTGCAGCGTGTAGGAGAGGACTACTGAATTATTAATGTCATGTAATTGACAGATTCCACATACTTAAACATTTACATATATATTTAGCCATAGCTCTATTTAGCCATAGCATGTGTGGGATGTGTGTCAGCAGACAAACGCAAACGATTCGGTGTGTTCTAACAAGGCGTCAGAGCATGAAAACTGCTCACAGATATTTTACAGACCCTGTCGGTCAAAGAAAACACAGCGAGTTAGGAAACACGCTAAGTATATAACTGCCTGTTGAGCTAACCAGGATTTTTTTGTGTCAAACCGCCAGGTTCCAAAATTTTATAACAAAAAGCAGCTTTTGCAGAAGGGAATGAAGGAACTCCTGTAATATTTTGATAAATTTGGAGTTGCAAATTTTAACACAGCATGAAAATGACTCTTCCCAAATGAAAACATCATGTCATACAATCATTCATATCGTTCCTAGTTATCTGCTCGTGGTGCATGTGTGGTGAGCCGCAGTCAGACTCTTCTAGAACAGAATAGAATAAATTCCTTAACATCACTCTACATGTAGACCAAATGATCCAAGAGTTATTGAAAGTGTCAGGGTCTGTTGATCCTCTTTCCCGTCGGCCCTCTGCTCACATTAGGACTCGCAGGGGTTCCAGCAGATCTGCTGAAGATTAAACACAACAGGATGGAAGGAAGTTTGTTTTCCAGCATAGAGCTATTTAAATATTTACTCAAATGGGAAAACAAAGCTGACATTTCAGCTGCTGCACGGACTCGGACCAAAACGACTCCGGGCGAAATCCCGAGATTCTTTTAGTTCTGCAGCTGATCTCCACAGCTGGGCCGCAAAATACGCACCTGATATGAAACTCTCTGTAGAAGCCATTGTGCTACGTTGGTCACAGGCGCTTCCTGCTTCTGCCGTTTCACACACCAGAGCGAACACAATTTGGAGGCAGAAGCTGTACAGTATGGCTGCATGCTCCAGCGCACAAATGAGGACTTTGTGAATTAAAAACAGAAGAATGGCTGAGAATTTCAAGTGAGATGGACTAAAAAAAAGACAAGGACAAATTATCCTGATGATGTCACTTGATGATGATGTAATAGAATTTATGGGTATATTGATCATGACCACAATATCCACTCATATGATTCTACCAGATTAATTCATCATGAAATAAAAGGCAACAGGATGACAGAATACAGGGAAATATCTCCAAAATAACCCTAAATTCATTCCATGACTGTAGTTACTGCTGATTGGAGATTCAGACCTACTACAAAATGCCAGTCAATCATATTAATGGTCACAGATTCATCTAGACTCCGACTATTAAACTAATACAGTTGTACAGAGTGATTAAGTTAGCCAATAGTGTGTTACAGTTAGTGGCTCGTTTCCTCTGGACGTGCCTGCATTGTGGTCGCCTTCGGTGTTGACTTACGATGAGAAGCCAATTAAAAAACCTTGTGAGTGGAATACTGACTAGACACACACACACGCACACACACACACACACACACCTTTGCCTCCATCTTTAGAGGCACTTTCATAGAGGTAATGAATAGCTCACCTCCATACGCTGACCCTAACCTAAACCCAGGGGCGGGCTGTGCATTTCACACCTAGGCCTTCAGTAGTGCTCTGTCTAAATTAATCCACCAAAACTTCTACTGCAGCTACAGCTGCGACACACATAAAAAAGCATCAATAATAACCTCATAAAATTGCAATATTAATATAGAAACATTTTACTTACCAAAAATCCTGATTATTTGTATACAAAATCCATCCCCCTTTCTTTCCTCAAGAAGAGTTCAATTACTCTGTACTACAAATAATTTGTGCGTTTCAGTTCCATCACAAAGTCCTTTCTATCCCCATCAAAGCTAAGACTGAAAGTCAAGCCTGCACTGTCGTATTTCAGGTAATTTCTGGTCATGTAAATCCGTGTTGCTCTCAGCAATGAGAGAAAGAAGCTCCACATAGTTTCCTCTGTTACCTCTGGATCCAGCGCTTTCATCGTGTCCCTGAAATGAAAGTTCCTGCTTGCCCAAAAAAATGACACAGTCTATCAGTCTTTTTAAAATTGTCACCTTTTTGTTGTGGTGCTCCGTTTCCATGTGCACTTGCTCGCTCAAGATCCACTCTGGTTTCCCCAGAAGTTTTGGAACATACCATTGCTTGTAGGTGTTCAGCAGTCTCGTTGATGCCTTGGTTAGGCAAGGCAGATTTACAAATCAGTGTGGCTCCAAACACCGTGTCGATCAGTGGCAAATAACAAGCACTCCCAGCAATACAATTTGGAGTGTTCCTTGGAGTACCGCTCGTAGTTACTGGACTGAAAGTGGCAGACAAATCCTTGTGACAGGCTTGATAGTTTCAGAGTTGCCTGACCTTACTTGATGATGTCCAGCTTTTTTTAAAAAAGTCTTGAAAATGGCTTTGACAATAAATCTGCAACCAAATCCATGTCTTGTCCACCTTCAACCATTGTGGGTTGACAAAACAGGTATTAAATCAACAGAACAATATCTCTGCTTGTGCAGCTTGCTACAGATGCAGTTTGCTAGCTCTGGCTAGTAGACTCGGACTATCTGATCAAAGGGTGTGAATATGCTGACATTTCTGCACGCCCGCTAGAAGGCCTTGGTGTCACCAACTCAAAATCTGATTGGTTGAAGGAACAGTGTTAGGTTTAGTTTTCTAGGACCCTAACGAAGACACGCAGAGGAGTAGCGAAGACAGTCTTTAATTTAACAAAAGCGAAATAACAAAAGGCGCTCTCAAAAGAGGATTGATTAATCTAACAAAAACGCTCCAACGGAGGAAGAACAAACGCAGGTCGAGTCGGCCGGGACTCTCCTCGGCTGGCTGACGACGGAAAGCGCGTCCGAGATCCAGGGACGGAGACCTTGGGAAACAGACAGAGTTTACTCCCCGTAAAATGTTCACCAGACAGTTTAAAACACAAAGGCCAAATCTACCACACTCGTCGGTCCTGGGTAAGCTGGATCCCTCTCACCACGTGGATGCGATCAGGAACAAACAATCTGAGAGTCAGAGACTGTCAGAACCAGGTGCTTAAATAGGAGCCTGATGAGTGATGTGATTCAGGTGCGGGCTCTGGCTGAGGTCCTGGTGGTTTGCGCCACCTAGGGGACACAAAGAAGTCAAGCGCCTCACCTGAACCCGTGCTGGGGTGTCGGCTCCTAACAAACAGTGTGATGGACACTTATACTGAACTGACTGTGAAGGCCTCACAGCAGATTTCTTTGACCCTGGCAACAAATGATGGCTGAAATGTGATTGGTTAAATGTTTAAATATGAAGATACACGTCTTGAAGCAGCGCAACCAGGGGAAAAGCTATGAAAACCTGCAGAGAAGGCCTTGCAGGCTTAGACGGCCCACCACTGTCTAAACCCAACCTTAAAAACCAAATCTGAACTCTCCAACAAGTCTTTGAAGTTGTGAAGACCAGCCAAAATGTCCTCACTTCCCAACAATGTCCTTACTTTGCTAGTAGAATAAATATTTTAGTGCTCAATATGTAGCAAGCAGAAGAAGACACACACACACACACACACACACACACACACACACACACACACACACACACACACACACACACACACACACACACACACACACACACACACACACACACGAAATAGAATCAAAACACATTTCCTTATCCAGTTAAAAGTGCCTGTGGGCAGATGACCAGATAATAACCAGCCCATGCACAGTATGCATGCAGGGTGAGATGCATAAAAGCACATGCAGGGATGTCACAGAGAGTCTGTGGCTCCTTTGAAAAGTTTGCTAAATGTGAAAAGCAACAGCCCAGAGAGCTGCAACACGCTTTCATCTATAAAAACTGCCATGATCAGAACACGTTCCCGTGTCAGTGAAGTCGGATTACAGCTTAATCGCCTCCACGCCTGGTGTGCACATCTGCATGTGTTCAGATCATCTGTTGACATGCACAACAGATTAGATTCTGCGTGAGTGTCCGCAGAAACTGTGTGATGGCGGCTAATGTCATGCAAACTTGTATAAACAGCGACGTTGTATATAGGACTCTTCAAATACACCTGAGAGCTTCCACAGAAACCCTGATCAGGCAGACATCACATGTACATCAGGTCCGGCTGTCGTGCACTTTTTAACCTCTGTCTCGTTGTCAGTAATCATTTACACTAATTACACAAGCAGCATGTGACAAATGTACTCCAACAACAACAACAGCAGCATCTCAGCTGACACACAGGAGCTTTGTAGCTTCTTGAAGCAGAAAAGTTCTCACACATGCTTTATATTTTAATCATTAATTCACTTCGTTCATATGAAAAGAGGAAAGGGCATCCGACTGTCGCACAAAGCCGTTCACTCCATGAAATATCCATCATAAATATCTCAGCGTGCGCTCTGTCAGATGGATGTTAGCCAGGATGGATGAGAAAGTAGCTGTATCCTTTGGTCCCACTCATGGGAACTAATAGAGTTTGCCTGAGGGTAATGGCCTGTGGTGTAGGCAGAAGAATGGTGAAGTTAAACCGCTCGGTGGACACTCACACCTAAAAACACCACACTGAAATATGATCTCCTCCACTGTTGTGCAGAGAAGAACCACACTGCCTGACTGTTCAAATAGTCCAACTGAGCTGCCGCTGCCCTAAAGGGGTGATTTTAATCTTTTGCTGAGGTAGCTGTCATATACCTACGTAATCTTTGTTTTTCTTGATGATTTTGCCCCGTTTTGGTCTATTTAAAACAAATGAGTGGGCTCCTGCTTGGCATCGCCGGGGTCCTATATTGTAAATCATTATTTACTCATGTTTGTTTGACTACTTTGAAGCCTTTGATTCTATCAGGCGGGAAACATTTTCAACTTTAATTCAAACTTCCTGCCTTCTTGAAGTTTTTTCCTCCCCCACGAGTGGTGTTCAGAGCTCCTGCCCAGCGTTGTTGATTTGCTTTGGTTCTGATTTGATTAAGTATTCTGATCTCTCTGCCTTTACACGGAGAGGGAAAGCTCCATATTCAAACAGGTTCTTGTGTTTGGTTTTATCAGATAAACAGCCTGTAAGCACGCTGCTGATGTTTGCACCATCGCTGACTGTGACCTCCTGCTGAATTGTGTCCAGCTTCTGGCAAAAGATATCAAAGTTGCCAACGAGAGGTCACAAATGTCTCCAAGATGTGGATTCAAGTTCTACCAGGAGATTCGAGAGCAGAAGAAAAGTCATCGATGCTTAATTCATCTTTCTCCTGTGCACTTAAAACACTAAAGTCTTCTTCTTCACTGTCAGAGGAACAGCCTCAGAAAAACTCCTTCACACACCTTCACATTATCACTTCCATGTCATTTCAGTTGGATCAGCACAGTGGATACGCCTCAGCCAACTGCTCTCTGTATGTGTTCACCCAGTCCTCAAGAATGTTTTCGACTTGAGGCCATCTGCTTTTATTACCTCTGAAAGCATTTGTTGTTTTTTTGCATTGAGTCAGTCCTTCACACTGCTGCCTCCAAAGTCTCACCATTGATTCATTAGCACCAAGCTTACGTGCAGTAGCTCTATTTCCTTCCTGGATAGCCAGATCGATTGCTTTCAACTTAAAAGCTGCATCATAATGCATTTCTTTGCGTGCTTTCCATGATGAGGGTGTGCGCACGACACGCAAACTGATTGTTAAAAGTTACGCTCAAAACTGGAGTCTTCTTTGTGTCACCTTTTCCATGGTACAATTCCTGCTAGAGCGCCACCCTGAAGGCCGTTATCCCAGAAAAATCCATAGATAAGCCGCATCAGTGTATAGAGCGCAGAGTTCAAAGCGTGGGAAAGAAGTAGCGGCTGTACATAAAAAAGCAGTGTGTCTGAAAACCGTCCAACTGCGCTGATTTCCAGGTGATGTTTATCCAACTGTTGCCTCTGGGTCGTCAGTGAGCTCCATCATTCTTAAAAGAGTCACCTCTCTCTGCAAAGCATTGTGGGTAAGACATGTGGAGCCACGAGTGGCACTCTTCACAGCTGACTGTATGAAGGACTCTCGGCTTTGTAGAATTCAGAGGATTCCAGGCTGAGGAGCAGCTCTTATGCAACAGTGATTCAGGATCCTTTAACTTTGGCTGTTTGAGCCTTTCTTGACTTTGAAACAGTTGCACATTCCCAGCAGAGAGAACCTTTAAGCTGCTCCCGAGGTGATTTTGAGGCGTGCCCCTGTGCTCCTGGAGAATCACACTCACCAGGCCTTTATTTACATACACAGATATGCATCCACACGACACCTGGCACCTCCCATACTAAGCCTGTGAGTAAGCGAGCCATTAAAGGTGGGCAGAGGAGGACAGGTGGAATTGTGTAACTTTTTGCACAATCAGCCGACGTGCGCCACCCACACCTACCAGCACGCAAACTGGCCGCCCATTACTGTGAAGCGTGATTTTAATGAGTAGGTGCTGGGCACGGAGACAACAGCCACCCAGTAGCTCATTCCTCCTGATTGCAGGCAGACACGGAGCTCTGAGCTGCTGAGGGAGGAATGAATTTAGAATATATAAAGTCACTGCACCTCCCTCACTGCATCGATTTCCGTGCCACCTCCTCTTCGCTTATTCTGGCTCCTTGTGGAATTTAATACGAGCACTCATTCCCTGACATTTATTGTATGGCTGTGGACTGTACGTCTGCAGAGGCAGAGAATCGAAATAACTCTGTTCTTCTTTTCTCACCTGTATATAAAGAAGTAAAGCAGAGTCAAGACTATTTACTAGCCGTGTATTCGTTGTATTATGACACACTGAAAAATGTGTAAAATTGCTGCCTCATAACCTGGCCACATGCTTGGATGAGAATTAATGTTGATGAGGACAGATGTGAAAGTGAGATGTACGGACTCCTATGTGTGCACGCGCTGGGTGTGTGTGTGTGTGTGTGTGTGTGTGTGTGTGTATCTGTATCAGACATTTTTGCAGTTTTCTTTTGCCATTAAGTGATAAACACTGATATCATGCTTTATTTACTAATTGCACCATTTATTCCTGTTCAAAATGTCAGTTTAGTTCCTCCATAAAAGGACCTTCATGTGTTTTTGTAAAGCAATAACAATTTATTTCTAGTTAGAGATATCTCACCACGTTATCGTCAGTGCTGTCATGTAACAATAAAATATAATTACATTTCTATCAGTTAGTGTGATCGACCGTTTGGAGCGTTTCTGCTGCTGCCTCCTGTCCACACATTCACTGTGCTGAGCAGGAGAACCGTCTAAACGCTCAATCGTCCCTGCCGCTATCGTCGGTCTTCAAAACAGATAAAAAAAACGAGTTACACATATGATTCTGGACTTCTTTTGGTACTCGCCCTGCCTCCGTCTGCTTGGAACTGCTTCACAGTGATGGCTCTGAAATAAATTTTGCAAGTGAATAAGTGAATAATAAATAAATGCTCAACAAAAATATAGTTAAATTTTGAAATTAAAGCGCTTTAACAGCTCAAAAAGGAGTCTGTTGTGCTCTCACACACATACAACATCCACTTGTGAATTTCAAATGAAATCCAAGTGAGGGTAAATATTATTGCAGTGCAAATTAGCTTATTTATGTTTTGATGACACTCTTATGTGGTTATGTGTGTCATGTGGGCTTCTGAAATTGGCATAAATCCATATATTATTGACACTTTATAACCCATCAATTTTTTATGTATAAAATAAATCGCTTAGGTCTTAGGAGGTCAAATATGATGTAAAATAAATAAAAAATATCTAACTGCAAAGGCAGGAATGCAGTGCAGACCCATCCCCGCTAGCCTCTCTTATTTGAAGATTATTAGATTTATTTATCCTTGCTGTTACTGCAACAACCTTTATTTGGAGAGCCAAAAATTAAATTCAGCTTCATTCTGTTTAACTAAAACACGTGTCGCGGTTGAGACTCATACCTTCCCCACCCCTAAATCCTGTAATTATCTGGTTTCTGGAGTTATCAACTAAATCAAAAGATCATGTAAAGAGGATGATGGGATATGCTTTATCTTCAGTTATCTGATTAGGAGAAATCTGATTAACAGACCTAGATTTCTCCATAATTCTATTAGTAACAGTAATCGTCTGTGTATACCTGTTATCTTGATTTTTGTCATTCTTTTTCATCAAAAACTTAGAAAGCGGAAGTAATATAGTGACAACATGAGCAGAAAACAACAAACATATAGTAAAAACAGACAGCAGCAACCTATAGCCAATTTAGCAGGCTAGTAGCTAACTATTTGCTAACACATTAGGACAGTTAATTCTATGACTGACTCTTCCGTGTGCACTGAAATCTAATAAATGGACTGAATCAGTTATCAGATTTGTATGGACATGTAAAGAGGCCTAGTGGGAATAGAAAAGCCCCCCTTTAACAGGAGGAAACCTTGAGCAGAACCAGGCCCATATACAACAGGAACATTAGGGCTGGGCATTCCTCTTCCGAAGTGTTTTCTTGATTGGCTAAAATGACCAGTTTCACACTGGACTAGAGCTCGATGGCTTCTGCCTTGAGAACCTGAGGAAAATTGCACGTGAGCTACCATATTTAATGAACCATGACTAAGACCGTATAGGAGTATGCACAGGTGAAAAATACCTCCATGAAATGCCAATGTCCATATCAGAAAACAGAAATAACCATGCCACTGTTTGGTATGCATAGGAAGTAGCCTGTTTTCTCTGAAGTGAGTGCTTTGTCCCTTTTCCACGAGAGAGAAATGAAGCTAAAACGATTTGTGCTGACAGTGTAATCATGCGAGCTTTTCCATGAAAATGCTGCAGTTCAGGTCACACAAATTGGGCACGAGCATACCAATTACCTTAGCAGAGAGCGAGGGACAGAAAAAAACAAAAAATACAATTCCAGAAAGTTTCCTCCAGTGTGTGACACTCGCGCATGTATCCAAGTGATGACTAAAGCTTGTAGACACTGTTGCTGTGGACCAGTGCTTTTATTTGGCTTTATCCGGAGATAGCCTTTTCAGCGCTCGACACCACCACCATGAAACCAAACCTTTAAAGGTCAGCGAGGACGGAAGCGAATAAAAATCGATACGGCTCCGTGTGAGGACATTTGGAAACACAAAGGTTCTGTCACTTAGATAATATCTCCTTTGCTGTGTGAGAGCAATGTGGGTCAAAAGGTTGTTTTAAAATGAATATGAATTACAGGAAAACAAAAGGCTTTTTTATGGTTTGCTCCCAATATGGCGCAAACAAATGGGAAAATTGTTGATATCATCTTGATGTGTATATCTTATGACAGCCGTACATTCTGCAGTGTCACCTTCAATGCAGCGTGTGTATCCTTTAATAAGGTTTGTAGGGCGCACTCATTGTGAGTGACAGCATGCACTTCTATGAAATTAGTGAAATAGCCAGCAGCAAGAAGAAGAACTATATCAGGGAGATATTATCTAGGTTGCAGGAGACAGAGTCTGTCAAGCCTCAAATGTTTTCATTTTCCGGGTTAACCAGACCGAGCTGTTTGGGGGGTAGCTGAGCTGAGCTACCATTTGTGAACTCTGCAAGAGGGACAGATGTGTTTATCCACCAGGGTGGGTGGGTGGTGTGATGATGTGGTGAAAAATGTCTGTAAGGGTTTGTTTATTTACTTCAGTTTGTGTTAAGGCACCGAGGGGAAGTTATGGCTGACGGAGAGGACCTTGCTAACACGTAGCATTAACCAATTTAGTCTGATTTCCTTCCATGAGGACACACACTTTGTCCCCATATTGCTTAAAACAAATTTTAATTGCAAGGAAAGGGTGTTTTTTTCTTGTTCAATGTGAAGGAGCAGTTTATGTTAAAAAGGACACAGTTTTAGTCTAAGAGTCATGAATGATCAAATGGAGGTATGAAGCTTCCCCAAAGTGGCAAATATATGTTGTCGACAGGGTTTGAACCTGTGTGGGGAGACCCCAATGGATTTCAACTGCAGGAAATAACAATCTGCCCGAATTTCTCGAGCGTTGTCTCATGGCCACGAACCTGAAATCACAATTGAATGCTTTCGTTTCCTCTCAGAGGACTTTGGACCAGTGAGTAATAGTCCAGTTTGTTTCAGCAGACTCAGGCCTCATCTGACACTAGCATATATTTAGCCTCCTCCCAAACTTCTGCTGTCAGCTGTGTTCAACCGTTTACAGTTTAATGGCTGCCTCATCTTTGCTGCTGGGCCCTTATCTCACCACACTCCCTCCTTCTGGGCAGCTTTTCACAGTGAGCCTTTGAAACAGCGGTGGGGCTCTTCGGTAGGGGTCTTCTGAGGTGTGGAGGATGTCAAATGGCTTTTTATCAAGTCAGCAGTTTTGTCCATGGTTCCAGTTCTGCGTACTGGAGAAGACTGGCTGAGCCCTCATCAAATACAGCCAACACAATGATAGATCGGCTCCCCTCAAAGTCCAGATATCTACACCATTTGGCACAAGTTGGAAGATAAAGTGAACAGATCTTTTGCAGATCCAAAGAAAATCCTTTAGCTTGGGTTGCACTTTTTAGAAACACATGAATGACACACATGATTTCTTTTTCCAGCCGGTTGTGGTGGAGCGAGTGCTGTGTCCACTGAGATCACAAAACCTTTCTTGAGTCCATTCCTCAATTTCTTGTTGTTTCTCTGCTCTGCCGCTCTAGTTCTTTTTACGTCACAATGACCTGACTGGATATCTAGCAGGTTTGATATCCAATTTTGCGCTTGCGACTCTGTGCGGGGCATCGGCAAGGTCGTTACTAGAATCTTTGAGGTGCTTAAGCTCAGTCGCCAAGCGGATTAGTGACTCACCCCGATTTGGAGGAGGGTGGTGTAGTGTGAACAAGGCTTTAGCCACACCACCACCAACTATGTTCACGTGTTTAAGAATCTGTGGCTTTGAGCGTGTTTAAGAACACAACAGAAATGAAGGTCACACACCGCTTTGTTTGAATCGAGAAGACTGAATCAGCTCCGATGCGCTACAACAACACGCCCACGCCACATAGCGCACAGCGATTGTTAAAGTGCACATCTTAATTGTGAAAGCTGTCCCGAAGATGCAGCATGTTAAGATGCTATGAACACAATCAAAGAATCCAGGGTTAGCTACTTTTTTTAAAGCAGCGTGTCGTCTCGGAATCAAACGCATCACTTGGAATAACATCTGCATTCCCGGTGTTCTCCACACCAGCCAGTTCATCTGACTGCTTTTGACTGCACCCAAGGCCACTGGGAAAGTGTTTTTGTGAGGGAAAAAAAATTAGCATCTGCTCTTCTACTTTTGCCCAAATAGACTTTGGAATTGCAGCTATTACAGATCTGAGTTGAATTCCGATGTAAAACTTAGCAAAAGATTCAAAATTATTCTCTGAGCCTCTCAGTTATGGAAGCCTTCAGGTTCTGCTTCGGCTAAATAAAGCCTGCTTTACATTTTCTTGCATAGGTCAATTGATGAAATTCAGTTGTGGCCCTGGAGGGCAGAGAGGCCCCATCATACTTCCAGGTCCTTAAATTAATTAACGTTTCGGTTGGCTCAGTATGTGAAGACCTCCTTAAAACTCCTCATCTGTGAGGGAGGGTTCATGCAGACCTCGGGGCCTCCTGTAGCTGGAAAACGTTGCTCATGTCATTAGCTCGAGGAGCCCACTTAGCTAATTGGTTAGGCAGAGTTTATTTGGCTTCCTCTCTTATTTGGCGAGCCACCGGGGATGGGAGGAGAAAATAATTAGCGGGTCTTATTAAATGTCATTTTCACACGTGGCCCCGAGAATACTCACAATACAATGTGATTTGGGTTATAACAAAGTCCATGTCTGACCTTTTTAAAAATGGAACTACAGTTTTAGGTGGGTTTTATTATCTGTGAATTCATTTTAATCTCACTCCCACTCACCACTCTGCCCAAGTGCAGCAGGAGCTTACTTCCACTGGCAGTCTTTGTAAGTTTGAACTTATATAATTGTATATACTGTACCAAAAACTCTCCAGACATATCAACAATAACAATCATTCTTTGAGGTTAAAATCTACATGGCAATCAGTAAAAGACTGTCATTATTGTAAAATTGGTATATAAAGGATCACCGCTTCAAGCCTGAAAGTTTTCTGTAAATTTCTCTTTAAGTGAAAGTAAACTTTTCTTAAAAAATATAGTCTGATGTTTTCAGACCTACACTTAATTTCCTTCCCTGAAGCTAGCAGGAAACTCCCTTAGCTTAGCTCAGCACAAACACGAGCGGAACAAAAAATATCCTGTAAGCAGCACTTCTTTTATCTCTGGATAGAACTGGTCCAGATATCTGAACGCTACGCTAAGCAAAATACTAGTATGCATCTCAGAAGTCGTAACTGTCTGTTCAGTTCTTGAATTGATAAGCGCTACGTGATGGATTTCCAACCAGAGATTCCTTATCATTATGTGACTGCAAAGCTATTGTCCTGGTGGTGAAGTGGAGTCCGCATCAGATGCCTCGCCATCAAATATTTAGGCTGCAACAGTGTGCAGGGATTGGATTATCCATCATTTCAGATTTCTGTCCACCAGACTAGAGCGGGCCACCAACCAAATCCACAAAATGGATACCCCGATTCAAGTCACTCTCCTGTTTTTGGGAACAGGCTCCCTCATCTGGCCTAAGCCCCCGCTAACATTTGATTAGCAGGTTTCAGATCTGCGCTGCTGCCTGTGTTTTACAACTGTACACCGCCAGTCGCGTCTAAAAATAAAGATGCAAATCAGTGGACAGAAAATTGACACTGGATCTCGTCTCAGAGGAAGCCGAAGACTTTGAGGCTGGGCTCTGTGGGAGAGTGGAGCCGGTTATGCCCCTGCAGCTCTTCCACAGTAATCTGACATATGCAGCGCTTTGCACTATTACAAGCTCTGAGGCACTGATCAAAGCAAGCAGCTCCAGCACGGCCAGGAAACAACAACAGAAACAAAGAACAAATGATTTTGTTCCAACCACAGCCTGATGTTTACCTCCAGCTCATCACGGACTCCCCGCCTACCCACTTGGCCCACCACGCTGCTTATCTCCTTTTCTTTTTCACACTCCTCACATCCACCCCACCCTCTCTTCCCATCACTTTCTCCCATCCATTGAATGTCACAGAGACTGACAAACCCTCTGCTGGACATCATCGCCAGATGTGAAAGTCCATTTTAAACGAGTGTTGTGCTGATCTCTGTTGACCTTAGGCCTAAGGACATGTGCAGGGCGTTGGACATGTGCAGGGCTAAAAAAATGTGAATGAAATGAAGGACGAGTCTGGACTGTGGAACATACAGCCCATCTCTTGGTGAGAAAACATGAGAAGGATATTGATTCATCTGATTTGCTGAATTTGCACAGCGGGACATTGACCAGATGTTGCGTGCACTAATCAGATGGCACCGTAAATCGGCGCGTGATTTAGCTTGGCACTAGTTCCACAGAAACACCAGCCCGCTAATCCAATTTTTCCCAGATCACGTGATCCTTTTACCAACGCTGACCAGACATTTCCGGAAGCTTTTACACGCTGACCACTTGTTGCTGCCCCCAGGAACATCTGGTTGTCCTGGTCCAGCTGCTACTGTCCACAAAGGGACAATATTCTGTTCACACCATGAGAAACAGCAAAAAATAAACAAGAATAGTCTGTATTCATGAAACCACCATTCAGGGGGGTTCAGACACAAGAGAGCCGACATTCTGATCGCCTTGTTAACCGAGTCATTTATACAGTGTTTAATTGTTTGAGCATTTGTTTATGAGCATCCAGATGAATGGTTAAATATTTAACATGATGGCGGTTTGGTTCAGTTAATGTGATCATGAATGTAATTTGGAAATTATGTAGCAAAAATGTTAAAAACTCTGAGTTGCTCTATTTATTCTCTGTATTATTTCTGTCAAGAATGTGCTTGAACCATATGAGATTTTTTTCCCCCCACCTGCCTAATTTTGGGTACTGATGAGCAGTCAGTGTAAACTCTTGTTTCATCCGTTGGGGCTTTGGGAAACAGCCGGTGCAATTGCCAGGTCTGAACAGTCTGTACTCGGTGTTCAGGGCGGACGCTCTGGGCTGTCAGGAAACACTTGAAGGAACACTTTGTGCTCACTGCAGGCTTGTGAAAAGGTAATAATTTACCTTAATTCTTCCTTCTTGTGCTGCTGAGTGTGATTCTTTCAAGTGCTGTGACATTTCAGATCTGGTGTCTTTATACCCACAGTGAAACGGTTGTGGTGTCTTTTTAATCAGTTCATTAATGAAATTGTTCTTCTGTTGGCAGTGACGTCTCCTTTAATAGCAGAATTTGTCAAAGCCAATTTCAAAAAAGGCCTTTTAATCTTAATATCTACTATACTGTCCATATGTGGGTGATTTGTAACTACGGTAGAGCTTTAAAATCAGGCTATGTCTGTTTGGGCTACTGGTAGCTCACTGCAGTTACTGGCTTTTTTTTGGAGATTTCCATGACTGTAAACATTGAACCATTCTGGCCTCTTGTGCTGACCTATGACCCCTCTGAAGTGATAAAGCCACATGGACAGATGGGCAGAGAGATGGATAATGGATGGAAGGATGAGTTAGTTACTATTCTTGCATAACGAGATTTAAAAAAGCTCATTTAAGCCCATCTCTAATAAATATGTGAATAAAGTGATAAATCAGGTCCTCTGTCCAAACACAAGCATATGGAAACATTTTTAAAGCCGAATGTTTGTGTAATACTGGGCTAAAATATTCTTGAGATCATCACAAACATGGGAAAAATCAATATGTTTCCAACTGACTGGGGAAGCATAACATCTGTATTTGTTTCTGCCAGCAGAAGAGTGAGGAGATGACCCAAGCGTGATACGGCCATGGATCCCGGATTTAGTATTTGTAGAACTTTCCAGATGTTTGGAGTGAGTGTTCAGAAGTCTGCGTTCACACGCTTGCACTGTTGGTGCCGCCTGTTCCTCTGGAGCCGTAACCGTTCACACCCAAACAAACACTCCAGACTATCATTGGAAGCAATTTGGAGTTCAGTATCTGCTGGAGGGCCCTTTGACATGTGGACTGCAGGAGCCAGGAACCTTTGAAATAGCAATCCCTGGATAAGCGCTTTATCACCTGGGTCCCGCCTTCTCTGCCATCTCTGAACCACTGCTGTCTCTGCACAACCTGCGTCTGCACTTTGCTTGCAGACGCAGGTTGGGCTGCTCCCACCAGAGCAGCAGAAGGACGATGGAAGTTGATCTCAACATGCGAGTGTTAGCAGAAAGCTCTGCTCTTGTCCATGTTTCCATTACAAACCCGTACCCGTGTCTGTGACGACCAAATCCAGAGGTGTAACATATCTGTAAAGCACAGACTGGATTGTAATTAAACACCTCAATGAGCAGATTAGGAGTTTCCCCATTTGGAAATTTCATTACCATTTCCATAATTGGATTCCAAATTTAATTAGTGCTCCTGGGCTAAGCAGCATGTGATTCCAGCATGAATACAGATGCTGTCAGAGGTCTCCAAGACCGGATTGCTCCAGTTTGCTCTTCTGACACTTTGGCAAAACAAATAAATAACAATCATGAAAGAATATAATAAACAACCCAGAGGACATGAGTGTAAAATACTGGCTATTTGCAGAATTATTTGTTTCATGCTTGTGTTTCTCCTTGGTTGTGTTCCTGCTCGGTGATTAATTACAGCCCGAAATGTGCCTTAGGTAGCTCGGGTCGGCAGCATCATTGCACGCTGCTTCAGTCCCAAAAACAAATAACTTCAGTCTAAGTCTCCAATACAACCATCTGTATATTCAATTTATAACTTGAGATTGAATGTGAGCAGATGATAAGGGAGGCTGCTTGTCAAAGTGTCATCATTTATATTTTCATAAAAATACCAGTCACATCATTTTACACCCACTCCTTTAATAGCCGACTATTCTTCAGATTCAACCCAAAACCAGAAAAAAATCAATTAATGAGTCTGTTTTTATATCCTCAGTGGCCCAAAAGGAAGTGAACATTCACCTCCCTTTGAAATGTAAAAATAACAGTGGATGATGGTTAAATAAAGATATTTGAATCAAACCAAAAACCTCCACATATGCCTCCTCACAGCCAGACGTCCATGGATCACCCAGGGGAGGGAGAGAACAGAGAGGAAGAGATGAAACTGCAGCAACAAGAAAGGGAAACCCTTTCTGTTCTTGGCACACGTGTCAGACGTTCTGGAGGCTTTGGAACGGCAGCAGGCCCATACCTGACCCGAGCAGGAACCGTGCCTCAGGCGTGGCCAGGGCGAAGACCTGCATCTGGAAGATGGAGAAAGAAAAAAGGCTTTCGCATCAGAAGTGCGTTCCAAATCCAAACCTGCTCAGCCAGCAGTGAATCAGAAAAGAGTCAAGTGGACAGATTCAGTTTATTGACATTGGCTTTCATGTTTCCCCTTTGAAAAAGGCCTCGTTTGGGTAACGCCATTCAAAATAAACACATAACTCAGGCAAAGACAACTAGTGGGACTACTGGTGGTATCTGCAGCGCTGGAGACACAAAAGCATCTGTTTCCTGTTCTCAGGTGGTGATACGGCTACCGGTCTGCAGCCAAATTCCTTCAATTTCAAACCTCCAGTTTGAAACGTAAACACACGTTTTGCTGCGACGCATCTTCTGTGATGGAATTGTGCTGGTGACCTGTTGTGTTTCAGGGGTGGTGGAGCGGAACGGGGGGGGCGATGGAAGCGCAGAGATCACTGATCCGTGCACACCTATTATCATTATGCTCCACCGCAGACGCAGCAGCCAGCAACAGCATGTGGAAGCAATCGCGGGAAATGGCCAGGACACTATTGTTTGATAAATAGCAGGAAATATAGCAATCTGTCCATGCGCAGCGTCGGACAGGACACCATTTCCCAAAGTCTGCTTTCACGCAGTAGAGAGGCAGGTGGAGGAACTTTTTTGCACTCTATCTAATGTCCAGTACCTCTGGGCCTCCGCTGCACTCAGGAATTACCACGTGGCGTTGAAGAAACGCCACTTTAATTGCTCTTCTCTTGTCTCTGTCACCCCAACAGGGTTTTTAGATAGTTCAGCTGCTTTAGGCAGAAGGTTAAATCACTTCTGTTTTAACCCAAAACTGCCTCTCAATTTATGCTGAGGCTGAAGGAGAAGAGGCAGATATTGATTTGAGGCTCTTTGGTATGACGGTATGCGATGGAAACATTACAGTGATTTTTTTTTTCCAGGATATACACTAACGACTTTAGGTACCAGCAAGTGCAGTTTTAATTGACTGATTTCAGCATGCAGCGCTGTAAGATGATCCTCTTGACTGAGATGGAACAGCTTAATAAACCTGAATTACCTCCATGAATATGATTAAATAATTTAATGATTTTGTTCCTGGGAATAAATGAAGAAGAATCTCCTCCAGATGTAACAGCCATAATAAAAGACTTGTGAGGTAAACGGAAACCACCGGAAGCTTTGTTTACGCTTTCCGGAGACAGCAGCGGTTTGTTCTGTTGGCTCTCCGTGGGATCCTGCAGATGCATGCAACCGATTCCTCCACATTGTTTAAATTCTTACCATAGGGTCGGGGAGTTTTTTCCGGAGCAGGAAAGCCAGACCGAAGATGAGACAAAGGTTTCTCCCTCTCCCCCGGTGATGCATGTTGGCGCTCCGCTAATGGTGGCTAATTTGCTAGTGTGGCATAATTGGGTTGTGGGAGCAAAATCACCATGGGAATCGTGAACACCAGCAGCGATGAGACTGCAAGTGGAACATTGCACGTGTGCACATGTGTGTTGGTGGGTTAAGGTGCTCATGGTTCGTTCAAACCTTTTTTAGGCATGATATTAAGCATCGCTTGCCTTCCTTCACTGTGTCTCTAAGCAGTCTGCAAGGTTTTACCATCACCTATAATGGCATTAATTGTGTGTGTGTGTGTGTGTGTGTGTGTGTGTGTGTGTGTGTGTGTGTGTGTGTGTGTGTGTGTGCAGGCTTTGAAAAGGTGTCTTTATGCAAATAAGACTGCGTGGGAAGACAAGGAAATCTTCAAAGCACGCTGCTGGTTGAGCAATTTTACGCCGCCTAAACGCTACATTGTGCAGCTGCAGTGAAAAGCATATGATCCACCAAACTGAGAGGGCAGACTTAAAAGAAAAGCAAATCTTATTGACCAATAAATCCAATGTAAATACACAGAAGTGGCCATGGATGCCTGCACCATAGCACTCTAATGTACAGCTGGAAGAAGTTTAATTGGCTCTACAATATGGTGCCGCTGCAGGAGGTTTTCTTTTGAAAGCTAAATTTTTCTTTATTTTTCTTTATTTGTTTTCAGATTTGAAACAAGACATTTATGTGTGCAACTCCACTTTTACACACCCAGCTCTACCCTGTGCATTTAAACAAATGTGGCAGATGCTGGTAATTTTTCTTTTGTGACACTGATTTACTTCATTATTACAACTGGCTTGCCAAGCAAAGACGAGAAAGAAAGAAGGTTGCGGATGCCGACATTGAGAAAAGTAGAATTTGCTTTTGGTGGTGTTTATTGAGCACAAAGACCGACTGTTTTGATTTTTAGATTTAGAGGAGTCTGCCAAATGAAGCTGCTAAAAGCCAAAGGCTTCAAACAGGATTATCTCTCACAAAAGTGAAAATGAAGAAGTTAAAAACTGGAGAAAGCTGGATGATTCACACAAAAAACTCAAGAGAAGGCAAGAAAAGGGTTAGGGGTGAGGGCTGAGCAGAAGATGTAAAAACTGGCAGACCTTTGACCTTACCGATCAGCCTTAACGAGGCCGGTAGAACGCTGAGATCCGAGACCTGCATATTAAACCAAACTTGCTCTGTGCCACAGATTCTCATCTCAGCATTAATATAATCCTACTTGCTTGTTGTTTCAACCTCTTGAAGCAGCCGGTCAGTGTGCGGTTCGCTGCTTCTGCTCGCCAGGTCACATGTTTGGCCGCACTTTGCTAGAACAAAACTAATAGTTGATGTGAAAAGAGAGTTTACGTCCAGGTCAGAGCCTATCTTCTGTCAGTGCCTCCTGTTGTTTTTGCAATTAGTTGATAAATATGCATTTTAACTGAGAAGTGAGCTAAACTGGCTTAACTTTTGTTAGATATCGAGCTCTTCCTGGCATAGTTTCAACAGGAAACTTCAGATGTGAACCGCTTCCCTGGCCGCCACATGCTGCAGCTTCTGTAAAACGCGCAAGTACACGAAGATGCGACAACCGAGTGCTCTCCATTTTATCTGTCTTCCACCTCTTTCTGCATTCATCGTCTGCTAAATATATCGCAGAAGTGAAAAACCTCAGAGTGTCTGCTGAACGCTGAACATGCTGGGCTGAGGCGTGTGCAGCTACTGCTAGGAGCTTTAGCAGAAAAAGAAGTATAACCAAGAAGCTTTCTACTAATGTCACTTTTTTTTAATCAAGAAGAGAATTATTCACATTTTTAGGCTGTGTGTGTGTCATGTGCAAGCATAAGAAAAGGAAAGGGTGTTTTTATGATCGCCATTGTCCCAGGAGAAGGTCAGAGCAACAAGGATGAGAACAAGAATATGTTTCTATTTCACCTGAATGAGACAAGCTTAATTAGCAACCATGGAAACGCATGTTTATGCTGCAGCAAAGGGAGTACCTGAGGTCCTGACGAGCTCTGCTACTTGACAGACTCTCCAGCTCATGAAAGTTATTCTTCAGCAGAAACGAAAGGGTGTTAACTGCACTCTCCTGACGGCCGCCAAGACAGGATTAGATTTGTTTGACAGAAATTTAGCTGAAACTCTGTTAAACGTGGTCTCAACAGTGCAACACTCCTCTACCTCAAGGCTGTTGGAGAAAATAAAAAAAGCAGTAGAGAGAGGTCACAAAAGAGGGTTCCACCTCACAAACCCCAACTTTGTTACTCTGTTAAAGCAGAAAAATGGTCTTTTTCACATTCTAGTCAGACACCTGTTGAATTAATTATTATATAGGCAATACAAAAAAGTATTTTGTTATTTGGAGAAGCTTTTAATAGAGAAACTCTTTGTACTGCTGAAAGGTGCCTTATATTAAAATCATTTAGATTAGATGAAATTGAGCTGTTTTGCTGCCGTGTAGGTGTCTGCTTAGTTCAGTGTTTCTTTACATGCTGTTATTGATATCTCAGGTGAGAGTTGATAGAAGCTCTTCACCTCTGACCCTGGAGCCCGTTCTTAATCCGGCTATATCACGATGCATTTGACAGAATTCTGATTCTTTCCATCCTTCCTGACTGCTCAACCTCCTGTCTTCTCCTCACTCTGACGCTGCACCTGATTTCAAAATCCCCCCCCCAAATTCTCCAGAACAGCAGTTTGACTCAAAGGTAATGCAGCCATAGTGTTTTGAGGAGCATGTGAGGAACCAAAAACCAGAGAGGAACGCTGCTGTTCGCTCAGGAAATGGAAAACAGCAACCTTATACGTGCCTGACTGGTTTCAAATGGGCTAAATCAGCTGCGCCTACAGTGAAGCTGTGAGGAAATGGGCTGTTCATCTTCATCACGACAAGCAAATGGAGAAGTTGCTGCTTGGTGAAGGTATATAGTGAACAAATCACAATCAATGTGAAAAATTCACATTTTAAAAAGTCCTGTTGTGTCATTGATAGCAGCTATATTTTTCAAAGGTAGACTCACGAATGAAGCGGTTTGTGCTTGTCGGACACGCGACTGTGTGTTTTTAGGGGTCCAATCAAGTCTCCTTTTCCTCGTCTGACAGCTCTTTTACTCTCTGTCTGAAGTCATCTTCACAGGCGGCCGATATATTAGCGCTGCTCGCCGCAGGCTTGTCTTCAGGGACGCTGCGGCCCTTCCTGAGATAACCACTAAATCTCTGTCCCGGCCAAATCAGACAATAACTGTGTGGGACTGCTGCTGAAACAGGGTCACTTTTCCAGTTTCATGGCTGTCACTCTGGCCTTTTACTTCAGCCTTTTCGCTTGTTCACACAAATTCGGTATTTTGTAAACTCACAATAGTCCATTCTCACTCTCAGCTTTTCAGATAATAAGGTCTTACAAGTCCTATCCTTATAGCTATGCAGCCCTTTTTTAAAGGTGTTTATTTTAGAAAACTCCATTATGGACTGATAATAAAGTAATAAAAGTATGCTTTACTGTCAGACAGAAATGTGTTCGACAGTTTAGTTTTTGCCGTTGAAGTTGTTAATGCAAATACCACATCAAGCACCCTAATATTTCACACTGGGAGCAAATTCAGCCAAATCCTAGTTTAAATGGTTTTGATACGCTTGACCATAAAAGCTGAAATGATGTCAGCAGGACTTGAAAGCTGCCCCGGCTCGGTGGTTGCAGCTAATTAGATGTTTGATTTTTCGCTTGCATTACTTGTGTTTTTGTGACAAAATGCCTGCAAATAGGGCATCATGCTGCATTTTAATGTACAATAAAGTTCCAGCAGCAAGCTCTGAATGTCAGAACAAACAGGATGATGAAGTTGGTGTCTCAGGCAGACCAATACTTGTCAGAAGGCTGCATCATTGTGTTTTGTCTTGTTCCAAATAAAATCAAAGCAATGAATAATTAAATTTAGTCCCAGTTGCACTCCATGCTGGTGCTTGTTGAGTAAATACGCAATCGCTCGCTTACAGTACATCGGCTGGCATTGTGTCGCGCTGTTGGGGGAGCTTTGGTTGAATAAAATCTAAAAGTTTGGCTGGTTTGGTCGCGTGCAAACCACGGCAGGAGCCGTGTCTGCAGCTCACACGTGTCGACACAGCTTTTCATAATATGCAGTGAAGCACAGCGGTAGTTTCAGGCTGTTTTCATGCTTAAATAAACATTATTCAGGTCACTGTTGATTTAATTTGGTCTTGCGCGGTAACATAAATTATGCTAGCTAGTGATTAAAATTCTGTAGGCAGGTGGGCCTTAAATTGTTTTTTGTATCTGATGTCTACTTAGTTAATTAGCTTTGAAGTTTCCCTTTTTCACCTCATCCCATTTAAATCCAGAGTTCTGCAGCAGCTTGTAAAATGGAGCTATGCATCATGAAAAGCACCATGAAAGCCAAAGCTGTCCAAACTTGAATTACTATTGCCTGAAAGACTGTGTGGAGCTTGATTCAGAGGCACTTTGAACTTTTGGCCACTTTTTTGCTATTATTATTATTATTATTATTATTATTATTATTATTATTATTATTATTATTATTATTATTATTATTATTATTATTATTCATAATAATAATAATAAAATAAAAGCATCAATGCACAAATCAATCATCTGGCTTCTGTCAGGAAGGTTCTGCAGCTCTAGGGAGCTTTCAGGAGAGGAGGGGATTCCTACTGTTTCTGCCTGCTTTTGTCCGCTGTGTTGACTAAGATAGATTCGGGTTTAAGATTTTATATTTGACTTTTGTGTGTGTGTGTGTGTGTTGTGCACAGTGGTCTGGACGTGCAGAAACGGATGGTTTTAGGGAACCTTGGTCATGCCACACTGGTTATCGCAGTGAAATCATCCCCATCTCAGTTTAATTATTCATATTTTCATTTCTACTGGGCACGTTTTGTCTGTGTGTAACTGCTGCACCACCAGAACACATCACTCAGACAGGAACAGACAGACACTTAGATGCCTGGAAATCAACCAAAGGAGTCAAACAGCATCACCAGTGCAGATGGAAACGAGGAGGGCAGCCAATGGTCAAGACGCTTCCAGACACATCCTCCTGCGTCCACACGTCCTGTAAGTATGGAAAGTTGGCAGCGTGAAGCTTAAAATAGAAGTGAAGTCTGTTTGCAACGGCTGATTACTGAACGTATCCAGGACGACGGCAGTGCTGAAAATGTGAAGAGAATGATGGATGAGGGCCGTGTCGAGAGGACCAGGGTCTGCAACAGAGCATGGAGGAGCACAAAATGAGAAAATGGACATTTCGTCTTCTGCGACCCTGTGTTGCTGGCTGCAGCACTGCTACAGTGTAGGAGGCAACAAAACGATCTGGAGTTATATCAGCCTGTTATTACGGCCTGGCAACTTATTTAGGTCTTTCAAATGTGAGTGTTTGACTGGTGGCACACCGACAGCTACAGGGGGACGATTTTGAAGTAAACATTTCAGCTAAGACAGATGTGGAGTCAAAATGGAGGGGCGGCTCTGCCGAGAGCACCTTAACAAAGGATTAGGAGACACTTTTTTCATTCTTTTCTCCTCTTTTGTCTGCTGCTCCCTCCTCATTGTACTCTGGGTGCAAGAACAATTGAGATTGTGCGAAGATAAAAAAAAGAATCCAGACTGGAGGCCGAGCCCCTGCTGGGCGCACCTGTCAGTCCACACACTCCCGCTGCAGCTCACTGACGGATCATTGTCTGCCTTCAGATGACATCATCAGCACCAGCGACGCCCATTTTCCTCCCAGCAACAAGACTTTGTCAGAGCATTCGGCTGCCTTGGGCCTATTTGAGATGTGACGTGCATCACCAGAAGAGGAGAAGAGATGAAAGTCTAGATTCTTTGAGTTGCGTTGCAGACAGCCACTGCTGTGACTTTCAAGGTGAAACATTTCTCTAAAATAAAGTCTTTGCAGAAAGTCCAACGCATTAGCCAGTATTATTGTTGTTGGAGCATCCCTGGAATGAACCAAGGGTGTCGAGTCAACTTTATATATGGTAATAAATGCATATTGCATTCAAGGCTTGATTTAAAGCCAGATTGCCCGTTTTTTAGGCCATTTGTTTAGAGTTCCATTTTTAAGATAAATTACAGAGGAAAGGCTGCTCAAGGTTGATTCCATTTAAATTCATAAGTCATTTATAAACCCAGACTTTCATTTAACCTCATCTTTCGAAGCGTCAAAGTTAATGTACCCAAAACAAAACTCACACTGACCTTTTTAACGGCCAAATGGCGTCATCCTTTATTCCAAATGGTGTACAGAGACAGACAGGCAGACAGAGAAACTGAAAAGCAAACATGTTCCTGCTCTTCCTGCCGCCCACCCTCTCCTGGTTGTTGATGCATCGACTCTTCCTCAGAAAATGGGCACAAACAAGGATTTTCAAATCTTAACCGACTGTAACAACATAGGAGGCAGACATGATTATTTCAACTGCCTTTAATTCTATGAATGGTCCGAACGCACACGTTGAACCATGCACCCGACCACTGCTGATTCACACCAAAAACATCTGATCCCCCCTCGCCCACCGCATGCTTGAGGACAAGGGTTTGACAAATCATCACCTGTAGAGCTCCAATTCAGGTTAGTGTGTCCCAGAGTCATTAGGGACATTTATTTTTAAAAGATCACACAGCTTTAAGTAGAATCATGCAGGGAGGGTGACTGGTTTCCAAATGTGCTTCATAAAGGTTGCTCTCATGTGACCTTCTTCTCTCGGCTGAGGCATCTGCTACCAGGTGGAGAAGATAACAATTACATCAATGTTCTCCTTATAACCACAAGATCTGGGTGAAGTGATGCGAAACAGAATCATTGTCAGGTACTTTATTCATTCACAGCACAGGTGGCGATTTTTCCATTCTGAGCACTTTATCCAACAGCAGTGATTAATGCTCACGTCCAGTAGGGATTTTATTTGTTTGCCAGAGCTGTACTGCTACTCTGATGCAGGAATATCATTGCATAATGTTTGGTTGTTATAAAGAGAGACATGAACAGAAATAATTGACCTTTAAAATGCTGTCAAATCCAAATGTTGCTCAATGCAAATGATGCATATTGCAATTCAAAATCTCCCTCCATCTGTTGGGGGAAGGGATGGAAAGGAGGAGTGCTTTTAAAAAGCAGTGGAATCAGAGGACGGATGTGGTCTTAATCTCCAGACTGTGGTAGAAAAACAGCTGGATGTTAATTGAAAGGAGGCTCTCTGAGGGACTGGACCCAGGCACTGCTGAGGCGCAGCAGGGTTCAGCCCTCTGTCAAGTCCCACGATCCCAAGCCTTCTGTTCTCTTCTGCTAGTCGCAGCAGACCAGTCAGTGCGGGGTCAAGAGTGTTTCAGCTAAACAGGATTTACCTTTAACATCACAGGGACTGCTGAGCCAGACTACAACACAGCAAACAGAAAGAACAAAATAAGATGTCACGCCAGGCTGGCGGCACCCATGCTTTCATTTTAATGGGATTCTGCTAACTTTTCTGTTTTAAAGGAATATTTTATAGAAAACAGGAAGGAGAATTTGACAGAAGTGGGAACAGTGAATGAATGCATTGCACTAGATCAATAAATGGTTAAAATACGTGCGTAAGTTATGCTGCAGCTCAGTGAGCAGCACGGCTGTACAACCTAGAGTTTCAGAGCGCTTTTAGGAACAGGGTGATAAATGGAGAGACCTCATATAGTTCACTGGTTTTATTACAGGTAGGGGCATCACTCCTCATCATTTCTTCATACAGAATGTCACATTTATGGATTTCTATCTGTGCCAAATTACTTACAGGAGCTGTAGCAGAGGGGGAAAAAGCCTGCCTGAAGGTTTATTTACAGATATCACCATTAGGCATTTCTCATATTCATTCCTGCTGTCTCGTTTGCGTCCTCTGTCCATCAGCTCTACAGTCACCGGGGTCATAAATCATTTCCAGATAACTGGAACGATGGCACTGTTTACACACATGTGCTCCTTTCATTTACTGAGTGAGCAAGTGTACTGCAGCTGTCTGCGTAAAATCATTCTTATTCTCTCAAAACAAAACAAAAATTGTGCTCACTGAGTGTGTGAGACCCGCACGCTTTAAAAAAGTAGGAAGCATACAGTAGAGAGGAACCATGGGAGGGATTGGGAACTCTTTATGGGGGTTTTACGGCTTTCCCATCTGCTTGTTGCTCACATTATTGTTGCCTATGTGCAATAAGTGTAACCTGCAACATTTTCTATTTCTAGTGCAGCCCAGTGACTGTTACGCTAACTGTAGTTGTCCACTTCAAATTCCATAATGTTCCAGATATTCAGGGACATAAATAAAAATGTATTCTATGTATTTTTGCAATTGGTCTTTTCTGCATCTTTTGGCATGTACTATTACATTATTACTATTACTATATTACTATGTACAATTACATTATTACTATTATTACATTATTACTATTACATTTGTCAAATTGGCAACAAAAAAAGTGTGCAATGCAACTACAGCTAATTTCCCTAATAGAAATGAGTAAATATTCATACAAGCGTAACATTTGCACTCACAATAGTGAACGTGTTTTTATCTTGTATTAAATGATGAATTTAAACGTGCATATACAATTAGGACAGATACAGTCTGGTTGCCCAAATGTACCAAGTTAGAGTTGCTGCGCTGAACCTTGGCTCTCAAAACCGTGAAGAAAAAGTAAAATATCCTCTATTAAGTCCATCTTTATGTATATGTGACTCAAGGATGCATCTTCTTGAACTTGCCTGACTTGCATAAAAGATCTTAATAATTGCTCAATTTCCTCTGTAACTGGTTGAAAAGCCAACGGGGGTCTTTGCCAAATATCTCAGCCAAGTTCATGATTTTAAATAGCTGTGAGCAAGACAAACATAGTACATAGCGCACAAGAACACTTGTGTTGGGAAAGAGATAAATGATTGATGACGGTACGAGTCTGGCTGCAAGAACCTGAAGGTGAATACCACGAGTGTGACAAGCATGATATATCTGTGGCGGCCCGGCACTTCACAAGAGCAGATTAAACAGCTGAGAAGCCTTCAGCTCTTGTGAGTGACAAGCATTTGCAGGGCCTCCGACTGACGGGGAAACAAACCATGATTGTGTGTGTCACTGCAATCTCCTGATTATGCAAAGAGGGCATTTAAATCATCTCTAAATGAAGTGGCTGACGCAATACATAATGGATGAACTGGACGAGAGTGCCCTTCAAAGGAAGGACGGGAGCATCAGTCAGTCGTCCGCTGCCCTGGAAATGTTTACGTTCCAGTTTAACATAAAGTGACAAAGCTTTTCAAATTCGAACTAAAGTGGTTCCCAGACCCCCCGCAAGCATACAGTGGCACCGGATGATTTCATTTCAAAGAAAGGTAAACATACAGATGCTCCTAGAGAGATGAAATGCTTTTTTATTGCTTTACACTTTCCTGATCTTTTATCAACCTGTTCCACCATCAGCTAAGTTGTGCTAAGATCTCCAACCTCAGCAGGAGATGATCAAAGCAAACTAGCCAGCTTTGATGTCCGTTAAGACACAATTAATACAAAAAGATGAAGAATCCTTCATTTCTAGAAGGAAGGTGGCTTTAAATCAGTCATACTGATTGTGATTTAGTGAGCTCCATGTTCTGATTAAGGTCTATTTTTAATGGAATGTTCTTGCTGGTGTGTCACCATGCTCTGCAGCAACTGGAACTATTCCATTTTAATGTTAAAGGTCACATTCTGGTGCAATTAATTGATAATGCTTAGACTCACCATCTAAAAAAGGTATGTGCTCAAGATGAGATCAACGAGATGATTCTGGATATTACTGGTTGAGGCCGTGCATGCAAATATATCCATTTTCAAAGAGTAAAGGACAAATAAATATCACATATTTCCTCTTGGAAGGTAATTTTCAATTGCAAATGTCATGTCAGTTTGTAGAGGATGTTATCCCACTTGCTTGTTATTATTAATATAATTGGATTTATGTTAGTTTGATAGCTTGGGGGCTCCTCTCTCTCCCTCAACCAGGAAAAACACCTGGAACAACAGAGACTCTGCCACTCAAAGCCCAAGGGAAGATACAGCCTGCAGCACGGTGCACAAATATCAAATTTTGCCACCTGCATGTTTACCAATGAACAAATCGGCCAACAGTTAATCATAAAATGTAGCCAGGATGAATAAAAAGCTGGTTTCCCAACAACTTACAAGAAATGTTTTAGCTACACCTTTTCAGCCATTAAACACCAGCAATGAATGATGCACACAACCAGTTCTAAAACCAGTCAGGGGTGCTTCCTGTTAGGACACACATGCACCAAAAAAGCTGAATCTTCAGAAATCATGAAAGTCCAGCTGCAAGTTGCATCACCATCATCTCCACCTGTTAGCAGAGGAAGCAAATCTTGTGACAGATGTTGACCTTTGGAGGCCTCATAAGAAGTTAAACTGCATCTGTAAGGATGTTTCTGATCTGATAGGGTTAATATGAGGGATCATGGACCTGCGCTGGGAACCACTGCGAAGCCACTGATGTCTCAAAAGCTGATATTTGATTTTGTAAATCATCTGGACACTTAAAACCTACTCCCATGCACACGCTTTACTGCATTTTCAAAGAAACGGTGCTAGAACACTGTCACACTTATCCACTCCCACTGGAGTGTCGTCGTTCCCCAGTTTGGTTTGCGTTGAATTTCGGCACACCACTGTCGAACCAGCATGTACATTCTGTGAAAAGCAAGGATTTATTTTTTTGCCCATTGAGTTTAAAAAAGTGAGCGTCTTCACCATCTCTCACTGGATTATCATTTGCCACTGCAACGCTAGTGTGCCGGCGTGTTTGAGTGGGGCTATTGTGATGCAAATGTGCGACATAGCAGACGCTCACGACCAGGAAAAACCGTGGAACACCTGACATGAGATTTTAAAGTCGTGTTGATTTATTTATCCAATAACCCCACCACACTTGCCCACTTCAAACACTAATGATATCAAAAATGTGGAGCGCTTTGATATGCAAATGCCGTGCACGGGGGATAAAACATTCTGTTTGCCTCCCTTTCACCACATTAGGCTGTGACAAAGATGTTGCTTAATCTCATTTCTGGCGCAAAAGGCTCCATTAAATTCCAGTCAAAGATGGCTCCGCTTAACCCCTTTCACAGATCCTCCTACACACACACACAAAGCTTCTAACTATCATTTATTATTGCCTTTTTTCTGGGCTTAGTGTACACGTGTAGTGTAGGTGTGTCTTGCTTTCACCTTTTTGTATTGCCAGTGTCACAAAATTGTTTGGTTTATTTGGTGTGTTTCAACCCAAAATGTGAAGATTCAAATTTAATCATCGCAATAATTATCACTGCAGTTGTCACTTTGCTGTGAATCATTCTCAGAGCTAATGCAGATTTCTGGACCTCATGGGACAACTGGAGGCTATTTATAATTTTGAAATTTGAGACAGCATCACTAGATGGGCTAATCATGGTTAGATCAGAGATGCATCATCTCTCATTGGTATCAGTACAGCAGCCTCTGAGAAGCAAAGCTGCGGTATGAAGCTTCAATCATGAGCACCCAAAACTCTTCCAAAGAAAATTAATCAGTAAAAGAGCTCAAGAATCTCCACCTCAAAGCAAATCCGATAAGCCCAGAAATTTCCCCTTAACTTTTTGAAAAGTTCTGCAAGAAACACAACGCCAACACCAGCGTTAATTGGACTCCAGACGCTAAGTCGACGCCAACAAGTTCAATCGTGATTGACATTTTAATGATTGTCTTTATGGTGTCAAGCAAACAAACCCAAATCTACAGTCGAAATCCAAACAGGAGAAACCAAAAACACAACCACTACACACACCCACAAGCCATTCTGGCACAGGAAGAAAGCAGAGGCCGCTATAAGTACCCAGGGAGGAGCTGAGATGATTGGGTACAGGTGAAACACATGGTAATTAGCGCTCTCTCT
>BJFM01000350.1:317659-350138 GCA_016586285.1 Arothron firmamentum
CTCTCACACACACACACACACACACACACACACACACACACACACACGCACACACACAGAAACACACACAAGGATAGTGGATAGAGAAATGCAGCTCAAACCAGAAAAAGGTAGATTCGAAAACATTAGAATAGAAAAAATAAGAAAAAAACATGGAGAGAAAAGAACTTTCAAAATAAAACAGGAAATTGCATAAAAATAGGCAAATGAAGAATTACAGGCTACCCTAATGATGACAACAGAAAATAAACACGTAAACTGAATAAACAAGTTCACAGTTAGAATCAATTAAAAAAAGGACAAATGTCCCCATAGGAGGCTCTATAATCAGACAGTGAAGGATCCTGCACTTTTTAGCAAATGTAAGGAGTTGTCGGAGTCACTTTGTCAGTCAGGTTCTTTGAAACACAATAGTGGATCAGTGATGAGAGGAGCCGGACTGCTCTGTGGACGTGCAGATAAGTGACAGCCTGTGCTGACCGTGAATGTGAGTCACCACTGGCCCGGTGCCTGTAGTCGCCCTTCTGCATCAATCAACGTCCTGCACGGAGCTCTGCGCATAGAGACACAATGACTGGAGCTGTCCTGGAGTCCAGGACCAGGCAGGAGACTCGTCTGAAGCAGGACATCACAATTTTAGAATCGATTTCCCAGTGAAGTTCAGCAGCCGAGACTAGCCGATAGCAGGACTGTCTCCTCAGCCTTTTCACTGTCGTTTTGTGTCAACACTTAAGAAATCATAGCTCTAAAAAGTGATATCAGTGGTTAAAGTATTCCCCACTCAAGTCTCCCAATTACTCAAAGGAGCAAGTCCTCTGAACCGTGGAGAGTGATCTATAGGGACTAGAGATCAAGCACATCCCCTTAAACTCTCTTTAAACTTACAGTAGAGCTGTGACTTTTGCTGCACTTTATCTCGTTTCTGTAGCCTGTAGCCAAAATGCATTAATGCATGTGAGCCAACATTAGAATACAACATAAGTGGCTCAATAACTCTTCCATCCTGCAGAATTCCATATAAGCTTGAACTTTTAGGGCTGTCAACTCCTCCGCTGAGGCCTTTGGCATCAGGAACATTTGTTTATTTGATAAAATGCTCCAGATTTGAATAAGTACCACCCGGAGCACCGGGCAGCCTCGTGTTCCTGTGCTGGAATATTGCCTGCCCCAAGGTTTGTTGTATGTTAATTTGATTAATTAAACTCTAATTTATTTCCAAATCAGCTCTCATAACCCTGCCGAATGATGAACCGATTTCATTAAACCGCCAAGGCGTCCATCAAGCCGCTGGAATCGGCGCTGGCTTTGTGCATTAGATAATGACTCCCGTACACACACACACACACACACTCCAATAATAATGCATCTGATGGTTCACATCAGCAAAGTTTTCCACAAATGTCAGATTTGAATCTAAAGTTAAAGAACATCGATTTGAATTGGCTTTTCGTTGACCATCATTCCGTCTTTTATTATTCTGAGCACCTATATTTCTTGTTTATGTGTATTCATTTTAATCCTACTTATTTTATTGTTCCTTTAATCCTCAGCCATACTTTGTGCTGGGAAACCAAATCTCTGCCAGGCGGCAGCATTGAAATCTTCCACGTAGACAGTCGCCAACGCTTAACAATGAAGCTGCTCGCCCACAGAGCTAATGCTGCATATTTAAGGATTTGATGTGATCAGCTCATCAGGAACAATGAAAAACATTAGGGGGAACGCCTGCCAGACACATAAATGAAGAGCCAAGCAGCCGGGATGGCGGTTCTCCAGTGAATGGCTGTCTGGAGGGCAACAGAAGGAGCAGAGTGCAAATATAAACACACGTAAGCATCTCTCGCATCAAGGCAGAGCGACGGCACAGCGGGGAGCCTCCTCCTCCCTGATATCAGGGTTGGGGCTCGCTCATTTTCCTTTAAATGAAGTCCCAGAGTTCATGCAAGCAGAAGACATTAGCTGCGGTGCTCATGTTAGCGTGTGCATTTGAACATGTGTCGCTGGAAGAAGAGCATTAGGCTGTGGTTCAGGAGCAGCCATGTGCATCTGGTTTGAAGGAAGAAGAAAGGAAGCTCGATGGGAGTGAGGCCCCAGAGGGTAGGTGATGCATTTGGTGAGGGAATGATGGGTTTTTCTAAAATGTTTGTATTTTGTTGTAAAAATAATTTAAAAAAAAAAAAAATCTGGCGCCATGTCGCAACTGGCGCAGCAAGGGAGAAGCGTTTCTTCCGAAAGCTGAGAAAGCACAGCTGGGAAGGCTATTATCTGTCTGGTTATCTGCTGGTTATCGCTCAAAGTGCTGGCAGGCAACATCTCAGAACAGAGAGCCCCGCAAGAAAGAATGTATTGATTCTAGAAGAGAGCTTTTTTGAGTCGGCAAAACATACAGTAAAAAAAAAATTTGAAAAGGCCAGAATATCAGTCCATTCATTCAAATCTGTTGCGTTTAGCTTTTAAATGTCTGCAATGCCAGATGTGGATTCGTCATCTTATGTGTTTCCCAGGAACAAAAACAGTCATCCTTCAAAGAAGAAAAGAAAACACCATGGAACTGTTCTGGCTGTTGTGCCTCCACCACCTCAGCACTGAAAGGAAACATCAGCAGCAGCACTTGAAAGGGGAAAACATCCATCAGAAGGCTCCCAGTTCAAACTGTGTTCACATGTGGATGAGGAAGTTAGCACGAATGAGAATGATGCACATTAAGCACCTAATTTAATGCATCTGGGATCTGTGGGGAATTTTTTTTTTTTTTTATGTCAACCTTTTGAAGCTGCAGCTTCCCCGAGTAATCCGATCTGTGCCACAAACAAAACCATGTTTTATTCCCTATAGGGAAGGCCATGGCACAGTTCTGTATTCCATATCACAACCTCATCTAGATTAGAACTAATGTAAAATATGACACCTGGCCTGACACACATTTTTGTTTTGGGAGCAAATAACCTAAAATCCTGGAATATATGAATTTCCCAGATCCATGCTCCACATTCCTGAGCAACTTCCACACCATCTAAATTATGGAAGTATTTCAGGAAGTAGGAAACTTTGTTTCTTCAGTCTGTGAACAAGAAGCTTTAGGGTGTGAGAGCCAATTAGATCAGCGTGGAGCAGCTGTGTAATGATGTCCTGGGTTTAAGACTTAATCATTCCAGCAGCAAATGAACAACGAGAGAGGAGACAATGTAGCATGGCTTCATTAATTAACTTTCAGAGCCACTTTACAAGCTGCTTTGATTGCTAACAAAACATGAAATTCTTCTGAAATACAGACACTTCTTGTCTCATTACAGGCCAGATCATTGTTGGCAGAGCTTTGCAGCTCACAGACTCTTATTTTCTGATTCCGTCTTTCCGTCTTCTCCTATGATGTGTAGATCAAACCTTGCTACGTGACATCTTTGAATGTACTTTTCAAACCTTCTTCTGGTTTCTGGTGTGCACATGTGGGACGAGCACGTGCCACATTTGTTTTTGAGAGAGATGATTGAGCCTTTTCCCGCTCATCGCCATATAAATGGATTCACTCCCCATCCAGGTGAACTCCGATCTTCCAAAAACACCAACTCCAAAAGACAAATGGCTGCGTTTATGGCTCGTTTATTGTCATCCACAGGTGTTCATCTTTGCAAAGATCCTCTTTAAGGTACGACATCTCACATTTGGCTCTAATTTGAACCACAGCGGCACGTCTGCATTAAAGAGTTATAGCAACATGTGTAACCTGGTACACTTTGGTTCATTTAATGGAAAAAAGTCATTAAATTACAGATAAATGTGTAAATCTTGTGCCATAACGCATTTGGCCTCTTGTTGATTCCACACAATGAGGTCACACTGTTGCCCCTTTGCTCAGAGGAGCCAGAAAAGCATAACAGTGCTGTAGACCATATAAAGCTGGTACAAATCAGCCATGTGCTGCCTTTTATTTGATCTCAAACGTGGCAGTGTTGATGTCAAAGCCAGAATTTCTGCCGAAGAGGCTCCATAACACATACTGCACATACTTGTTTGCTCATTTGGCTCCTCTGGGGGAATTCCTGTTGTTGCTGCAAAGCACCTGTAAATATCAAAGAGGAGGAATTTGCAGCTTTTCTTTGCAGATAAACAGATGATATGTCAGCCCGTCTGCTGGTTATCAGCTGTTCCGATGACAAATCATGTACAAATACCAGTAGTTGATTTTAGCTTGTGGATAATGCAAATTTCTAAAGCTAAAAGTGAAAATTTGATTGAGTTTTTAGATGAAAAATACATTCAGCAATTAAGTCCGTCATAATCTCACTGCTGCTGTAATTATTGCACCAAGAGTGCTCATTAAAGGATGTTGACCTCCAGATGGACAGTTTCAGTCTCACTCTGTCTCCACCCAGTGCGACTCGAGACCAAATGCATGCAGAAGTGAAAAGACTCCCACTCAGCGCCGAGCGGAAAGGCCGACAGCTCATTACAACTTTCAAACTTCTGTGTCTGTGTGATCTGTTAATCTACCGGACACTCCTGCCCAGTCATTCCAACTTTTATTAAACCCAACAATAGCTCTGATGCTGCCGACTTCATTAAAGACAATCAGAAGCTGATCCAGACGGCCCATTTAGCTCACCTTCATTATTAACGTTACTCCTTTTATTAGCGCCCATGTGCCAGGCCCTGCTGCGAGGCTGCATGCTAATGAAGTGGAATGCTAATCTTGCTTTTGACAGAAGCCATTCTCTCAGCACTTTGAATTAAAAAAAAAAAAAAAAAAATGCAGCAAACTGTGCTTGTATGACCTTTGACATAGTTGACCTTGATGCCCGGCTCCTGGTCGATCTGCTCCATTATAAAAACAGGTTTGCTTTTTATTATTAACCAGCAATTATTTTATTATTTACCAAGCAATTAGGTCATTCTTTATTTTATTTTTGCATGTGCTTAAGATAATGAACAGCAGCATTAAAACCACCCCTCATAAAGAAAAATAGACTGCAGTGACCATTTGGGTTAACATCTCCACTACCCGCAGTGCTTTGACTCACCAGGATGGACAGGACAGTTCTCCAAGGCCTTAAACTGCCTAAATTATTTAAAAAAGCTCAGGTCTGCTTTATGCTCTTCCGATACTTTGAGGAAACATCCCTGCTGTCTCCCAGAGAGCCATAATCAGCTCATGTGATTGAGCTTATGTGACCCATCCACAGCCAATGAGAGAAGAGAAGGTGGTTTCTCCAGGAATGCTGTGACAATTTATCACAGCATTCCACCTTAATGCTGTTATAAAGTGTCAACAATTTTTGTCCTATGATGAGAACAGATATTACAATATCTGATCTCCACACCTCTGCTGCAACAATGCCTGCCAGTGAATTAGCTTAGCATGCTCTGCTAGTTCTGACCTCTTCATCAGGGACATCCACAGCACTATTGTTAGCCTACTTTGGCACTCCTAGCATTTCAAAGCAGTATTAAATGTAACTTTTTCTAACAGTTTTTTCTGATCCTTTCAGTGATCTCCCATGTTCTGGTAATAATCATTCAAAACTCCACTGTGTTTGTGTTTAAAATCACATTTTCTAAACCTCACTTTGTTGATTACCGCGTATTTGACTTTTTTTTTCATTGTTAATCAGTGGTTTTCATTACATTCTACCCCCGGCTAATGGTGCCTGTTAAGACTCAGTGAAAATAAAATGGAAACATGATTGGACCAGGTGATCCTCCGCAGCGATTTAGTGCTACACGTGTTAAAGGCCTGTCTGAGTGGAATCTTTCTTCAGTGCAATCAGCTGCTGTGATTGCAATCAGTATTTTATTTTATTTATTTATTTTTCAGAACTTTGAAAGAAAAGATTTGGTTGACTTTTTTTTGGTCATAAATAATTTTGTCATTTCCCTTAATAAAAGAATAAATAAAAGGCATGAATCATCAACTACAAAATCATCATTACAGCAAAAAGGATCCATTAAAATGAAGGAGACAGGTTGATTTTGAAGTGGAAGGGTATCATTGCAAACATGAAGCTCTGAGTGGCAGCAGAGCACGATTCACAACTGATGATTATCGGTAAGCTGGTCCTAAAAAAAACTACAGATCCCATAAGGACAGCCCATAATTCATGGGTTTTAAGTATTGCACCACATGGGGGTTAAAACTTGCCTCTGAATTATGAGCTGTAAAGTAAAGGGAAAGCCAGATGTGATAATGTACAAACAGAAACCTTGTGCATATTTTTTCCAACATAACTGTGGCAGCGGGACAAAGAAAACTTGAATGAACTTGTTTGGACTGCGAAGGTTGTTGTTGGGATTCACTCACACGCTCGACATCTCAGCTCTGGGTCGTTTTTAATCTCTCCTTTGTAATCACAATTGACTCTAATCTGCTCCCGTTGCCCTTGCAAAGGAAGCAGAGGATGCGGAAAGTGTCACACGCGAGAAGCCAGTCTTCAGTCTCATTGGACGGCATCAAAACACTTCCAACTCGGGCAGACGTGGACAGATAGAAATGCTTTCACCGAGTACTATTTGCATGGAGGAGCATGCAGATTAAAACTGTGCAGTTGCATGGCTGGTTAAATCTGTATTCCTCTGTGCTGTGAAAGCCTCTATAATTATATTATATATAATAAGTATAAACATGACTAAATATATATATTTAATGGATGTAGATTTTATACCTTTAAGTGCTTTTACAGGGAGGATCTCTGAACGCCACATTGTGGTTGCACAAATATCAGCAGTGGTGCAGCTTTAATAGGAACCGTTGTGGGTTTTAACGGGAATAAGGCCTCTGTTATGTTTGCTGATGTTGTGCTTAACCACAACTTTAATTACAATGAACAAATGCTAACACAACACCTTTGCTAACGCACAAGAGGGAATGCAACCTACGTCTTACTGACTACATCCTCGTACTGAAACTGTGCACTGACGTGAATGTCTCCATAAAGAAAAGCAGTTAAATGAGGCGGGTTAGTGTGTGTGAGTGTGTGTGTGTGTGTGTGTGTGTGTGTGTGTATGAGCGCTTCTCACACATCTGAGAGCATCTCCATCATAAGGACACCTCAGTCATGATCTCCTTTCACGCACAAGTAGGTGAATCAGCTGCTCCTAATGAGTGATTCTGTGTCTCAGACACATGGACGAGTGCCTCAGAGCCAGATAGTCATGATACACAAAGATTTTGATTCAGTGACGCAAATAACACAGTCTGCTTAGAAATTGCTGTTTTGCTGTGTTTTAGAGCACGCTGGTGCAGTGGATACGATTACCTAATCTGGCTGCAGAAGCCATGAAGTGATGGAAGCAAACAGACAGGGTCGCCATGCTTGACCAGCTCGTGAGCTGGAAGGCTGGAGCGAAGCTCTGCAAAGCTGCGGCTGTATTGGGCTCATTCAGCTGCAGCTCTGCGTACGTGGACGTCAGCGTTTGATTGATAGACATTAGCAGCGGAAACACTTATTGGATTCTCATTATGAACGTGTTGGCGAAACAATGGGAGTTACACACTCTGGCGTCTCCCCGGAACTGGGTTTCTCACCACCTGACGAATGCCTGCCCGGTGTTTAATTGCTTCCCAGCTCCTCTTGAGAAAACACGTGAGGATTTCTGGTGTGCTTGATGTCTGGAATCTCATTTATCCTGGCTGGCTGTTATTTCGCATGGGGACAGTGGTTTTCAGGCAGCCTGTCTGAAGCTGTGCTCTGGAATCAGCTTTTCTAGTCAAACACAAGGGTGAAATGTTGCGACAGAACCAACAACAACAACAACAACAACAAAACATGATTCTGAGAGCATTCATCTGGAGGCTAATTATAAATTCTGGGCAGACGGTGCATAATTTCAAGGGTTTGGATGTAGTGGAAGTGTTTTTAGAACATTGCACTTTTGCCAGAGCAGTTCCGGTTAAATAATGGTAATCATCAAAAACAGTAAGTTCTTGGAGATGCGCGTGTGAAAACTGCTGTAAGATGTGCACACATTTATAGTTCCCCTGTTAGAGAGCAAAAACCAGAAACATGCAGATTCCAGCTGTTATTAAATGATAGCAGAGGAAATAGCGCCCCCACAGAGACGGTGGACAGTTAGAAACCCTGGACCCTGAAGGAGGATCCTTACTTGTCTGTGACCTTCTAACAAAGTTAGAGATCTATGTTTAAATACATATACTAGTGTTAGGAATGTTTGAGGAGGATTACAGCATTTTTACATCTATCTTGCTCATTTTGTAAACAGTCCTGTAGAACAATACTATGAGGCCTTCAACGTGCTATTTCTATTAAAGCTGATTTGGCACCTCCCAAGAGGAATCTAAAAAATTGTTCTAGGATCCAACCTAATGATTCTGTGTTTCTTAAACCCATCCTCATAGCCACGACTCCAGCGCTCCCACTGCAGACCTCCCTCCGCACAGTAAATTAGATCTGCAGCAGCTCCTGGTAAATACTCATGTGTGGATCTGTGAGCAAGGACACTGGGAAAATATGCAAAGCTGCATATAGATTATCATACATATCTAATACTAATACATCATAAAAGACCTTGCATTTCACACTTTATGAAAGCCAGATGATCAGTATGTGACTGTAAACTATCACTAGTATGATAGCACGTTCGTTGTAAGTGAACAAACTAGGAATTGAAAACAAATGTCGCATTTTTAGCAGCATTTTTAGTCAGTGAAACCTCATACAGGTGATCAGGAAGCAGTTTTGGAGTTGTGCCATTACTTCGTCCATGCTAAAAGTCAAAGGAAAAAAGGCTGCAAGGCTGATGGCATCAAACTGTGCAGACAATTAAAACAAGATCATAAGCAAAAACATTGCTCTTGGGCGCTCGTTACTTTTGGCCCCAACTGTAAATTAAACCAGAATGTTGAGCAGCAAAGTCAAAGTCGTTCTTTTGTGCGTCAGTGACTTTTCTTGGGAAATCTGTCATCTGAAATTAATTTGCAAAACTGAAAATGCTATAAACTAATCAAAGGGATCACAAAGGCAGCCAATTAAAGGTCCTGCTTGTGTATCTACAGTGCCTGCAGGATATTGAAGCTCGCTAGGCTATCTTTTCATACCCTCAGATCAGCCTGACCTCTTGTCTGCATTGCAAATTCTCCTCAGAAAAGATGTTTTCAAAAATTCTTCAGGCAGATGAAGGAAGAATTGCAAACATAAAACAATTTTTTTTTCTTTTTTTCCGCCTGCCCTTCAACAATTACAACCTTCCATCGAACTGTAACGGCCTTGTCTATTCAAGATCAGCCTGCTTAACTATAGTTGGGTTTCAAATGGAAGAACATGTCATGACCCTGATGTGCACAGGTACATCGGGATACCTGTGCACATCAGGGTGCATATGCTCCAGCACCCAAATAGCACAATGCAAGATACAGTATATCGTTTGGGTGAGAGGTGCTCATCGCAGATGCAGAAACTGACATATATCAATGCAAAGCCTAGTTTTTAACCAGTGAGTTTAGTTCTGGTTGTTTATTTGTATTTCACAGACAGTGACCAAGCAGTCAGAGAATGTAAGAGAAATAGAAATGAAGCCTCTGCTCCAGCAGACTATGTTCCATATCTCAGCAATCTCCATGACACCAGCGTTCAAGACCACCCAACCTGGAAAACAAATCAATTTAGCAGCTGGTGATGAATCGTTTTCAGCTCTGCTAACATCATTTTATTCTAACAACTAAGGCTACAAGCTGTGTGGTATAACCTGGTGCCATGTTTTCATTCACTGACATTTATTGGTTAGATAATTTCAGTGTTCAGAAGTATCCAATAATCATCAATCACCTATAAATGAAGGAAAAAGATGCAAGAGTTTGGCAATAATGATGCGTAGCTCCGTGACTGGATGAAACAAGTCAGTGGAGTAATTAGCCTACAGGTTCAAACTTTAAAACAAATTTACTGCAGATAATTGAAGGATAAAGCAGAAAAACTGAGATAATTTGCATGTTTGCTAAAAAAAAAAGAAAAAAAAAGTGGTTTAGTTTGTGGAATAAAAAAGACAACTGAGATTGTAACTAACAGCTTGTTCTAATTAGACATATATTTGAGTTAGTGAACAAAATGTCATCATATCAACACATAAAACACTCTACTAAGTCATATTTTCACCTGCAGTACATCAAGGAGGTGTCGAATCAATGAGGCGCCACAGGTTTCTTGACAGTTGAGTCCTCGACAGCCTATAAGCAGCGGAGGAGGAAGCTGTCAATTGTTGGGAAAGCAATGGAAAGAAGATGGAGAGAGGATGAAATCAGAGAGAGACGGCCCAGTCTAATGAGAGGAGAGACAGCAGGAGGCCTCGTGCTGACAGACTGGAGAAGACAGTGTTTATATCATGGTAATTGTAAAAATACATGGAATTGGACTGAGATCTTGCATGGCTGTTTACAATTTGCAGCTAGCATAGCTGTCCGAACTGATTATATGAAACATCTGAGGCTCACAGTCGGTATGATATTTCATACTGTGTGTAGGAGCTCCACAGGGGGTGTGTTTTGTTAATCTGTCAAAGCACTTCTAGAGTCTGTTCTCTTGTTGACAACAGGAAAACCACTGAAACAAGTTAGACTTTCAGTGAAAGGCGACAACTTATTTATAAACCGATGACATGGAGATAATGGACCTGGTGATATTCAGAGACAAATCTAAAAAAAACTTTCAAAATGTTCTTCAGATGGTCAACTGACACCTCACAGGGAGACCCCTGGTTCATGATACTTTGGATGCGGATAGTTGCATTTTGTGGGTTGAAGGACGGAGCGTGACTCGTGTCTGTGGAGTACCACAAATACTTGACTGGATTGACTGGAGTGACTGGATCTGAAGGCCTTTGAGGACAGGTCAGATCCTCTGGCCATTGGTTGAGTCCCTGAAGTCATCCCTGACACCCTGACAGGGACCATTGCCTTCTATAATAAACCTGAACTTCTGCACCATCATTACCTGCCGTGCTGCAGGAAGACTTGATGAGCTTTACCCTCAGTTTTGTGTGGACGTGTCCTGCACCGCGGGTTTGGGGCAATCCTCCATTTTCAGGATGGCCTCATTTTTGTTCCCAAATTAACATAATTCCTTCTCATCTGGAGCTGAAATGCAAATTCAAGTAAATGAGGGCAGGAAAGTGAGTCTCCAGCCAGGCCTCCGTGAAGCTACGGCGAGATACACACTCACACTCTCACAACGACCAGCATTTCATCTGAATCTACAATCAGCAGTTAAAAATACGTTATCTGGATGGAGCAGAGAGAATGCACCATTTTCCTCTGCCTTATTTCACTCTTTGGAGTTGGTAAATCCGCGCAGTGCTGAATTATGCCGTCACTGTTTTCCACTACTGAGTCCTAATTGAGACAAACATGAATGTAGAGATGTGCCACGAAATGACTAAGTTAAATAAAGTGTCACCCAGACTGAGCACGTTACCTTTTTTAACAATACGCACATTAATGAATCATCCCAGAGTGCCCTGACTCCATTTTATATCCATTAACATGGTCCTTCCGTAGCCAGAGACTCCATATCAGTTTTATTGGATTGTTTAATGTAATCATGCATAATGCAAAAGGATTAATTGGAAATGGCTGCACCAAGAAGGGACCCATGCATTAAGAAGCTACTTAGAAGCGAAAGAGGCTTTGTTAAATGGTCCTTTAGTCTCGAGATACACGGAAATTAATTCAATGGTGGACAAGAGGGGGAGTTTTTTAAGAAAGCATTAACATACACCATGACTTTTTTTTTTTTTTTTTTTTTTTTTTAATCACTATAGATTTCAGACACACTTTTGTATTTCTATCTTTGTTGGGACTTTTATAGATGTAAGACATTACCCAGATCCCTACCTTAAGGATAACCATCCCAACTAACACCAACGCTAACCTTAAAACCACCCCCAAACAGTTGGTCCTTACTTCAAGAAAATGTCCTCACTTTGCATGTACAAGAACACACACACACACACACACACACACACACACACACACACACACACACACACACACACACACACACACACACACACACACACACACACACACACACACTATGCACTTCTAATTTTACTTAAATTTGAAGAGATGTTTGAGAAAGTCTGTTTCTGTCCATCAATGGGAATGGCTTTCAGGCAATTTTAGCAGGTACTTTTATAGAAATCAAACTAATTCACTAAATACTTTTTTAGAAATAATTTCCTTGCATAAAAGATGCTATACTAACTATAGTTATCCACACAGTACATCCCCCATATGACCTCTATAGAAAACACATCTGACTATTCCATCCGTACTCAGGTTGATTCTGTCTCTCCCTTTCTTCTCTTTCTTTCTTTTCCTTGTTACATCTCACCTACATACAGGTGCAGAATTTAGCAATCCCTCAAAATGCTTATTAGTAGCATTCTGGCAGTGATGTGATGATTCGGCCTCTAGGTCCATGACTCCATTTGCCAGTTCAGGCCTGAAAAGCGTCAGGCCCTTGTTAACACTGCTGCTGGCCACACTTGAGGAGTTCCATGATGGAAGCCACAACCAGGGATCTCTGTGTTTATCCATCCATCCATCCATCCATCCATCCATCCATCTGTCTAACTGGTGGCTCAGTAGAAAACAGGCAGGACACAACCGGATGGGTCCTTGTAGAGAGTCGGTATAGAGTGTCTTGTTAATAAAAGGCTTTATGACTTAATTGTCTCTGTGAATGGACGGGTGTCTGCTTTCGCAACCCACCCATTCTCAGCCTGAAGCCCCTTTGGGCCTGTTTTTATGTAATTACAAACTGAGCCTTGACACCCTTTGATCAGGGTTGATACTGAATGATAATTAAGCCCCGGTTTCTATGGCTCGCTTCACAGTCAGCCACAGGATGGCAGAGGGTGTTACTGTTGTAGCGTCCTCACACACTTTTAACCCTCCAGGAGGAAAGGTGACACGTCACAGCAAGATTCCCGGCTTGGATGGAGTTGCTGGACAGAGCCACATGTTTTCCAGGAATGCTTGAGGAACATTTTCCAGATGTTGGTTGGAATTCTGTGTGATTCATTTGGTCAACACATCTGAAAAGTCTGTTAATTTAAAACCTTTAATATCGTTTCTCAGTTCATTTCTTTTCTTTCCTTCTGAAAGAAAAGTTGAAGCCATTTAATAAACTGCAAAAACATGTATAAATAAAAATCTTGATGCCTTTAATAAGGAATATTGCATTCCAAGATGGATCCCTGGTGTTTAATTTGAAAGTAAAATCACTCAGCACATATCCCACACTTGGGCACCAGAAGAAAGAAAAAATTATTTGATTTTCCAGTTGCTCCAACTCAACAGTTGCTGTCCTAGTGCCATATGCGTCACACGGTAAGAGTTGTCAGCCTTTTGGAGCTGGAATCCGAGTAATCTTGCCTCGCCGTTGCATGCAGACCAGCTGTTTTCGAATTCTCCTGCAAAACATTTGCTGAGAGTCGGATGTAATGTTACTCTAATGTGGCATTTATGAAATATTCACAACACAGCCATAAATAAAAGAAGAGGAAGCTGGGGATACGGACACTGAGAGAGAATTTGTCAGTGAATAAGAGGAATGAAAATATTCAGATGTCACACTGAAGCAGAGTTAAAGGTAAACTCCAAAATGTCACCCAGACAGACTGATGCTGTTTCCTGACTGCAGCTATTGCAGGAAAAATTCCTCAATCAACGCCGTACATCTGGTGGGACGCAAGTCCTGGCCATATTAGCTGCTGCAAATATCAGATTCTCATGCTGATCGGGGTCATAAACCTGACAAACGGGCACCCTGGTGAGAACAACACTGTCCCACAGCAGTAATGAAAGTGGAACAATGCAAATTTAAACAGCGACGGGACGAACAATTTCAGCAGAAATGTTGCAAAAGAAGCGATAATGGTGGCTTGATTAGGCCAGCAAATGTAAAGTTTAAGGATTTTAATTAGTCTGCTGGTGGCTCTCATGTCATCATCTGCCGCCAATGATGTAGACTTAATTAAGTAATTTAAAAGCAGTGGTGGTATTTTCATCCACCAGCGTCATTGGGAGGAACCGCACTAGGATGAAGTTATCCCCAGTGATGGTTCCCACTCGGAGGAACATAATTAATCATTACGTCACCGTTCAAAGCTGACTGGGTGCTGGTCATACATCCCATTCATACAAAGATTAGATCTTTCAGCCCTACCTGATGGTGACCGAAGCAGAGCTGTTAGCACTAGCTCCTCCCACATGAGAGAATGATGTGATTCCACTTCTGATGAAAAAAGACGCCTCTTTTTTAGGGATTCTGTTTCTCATTTGATCCACACGTGAAACTCTTTTTAATGCGACACATTCGAGCTGCAATATCTGAAATTCATAAGCGACTGTTACAGTTGGATCTCTTCCCTCATCTGACTGCTGCTCCCACTTCTCATCACCCAGTCTACTTTTATTCCCACTGACAACCCTCCTCCTTTACATATCCCCGGTTCTTTTTAAAAAAAAAAAAAAAATCACTGCACTCCATCATCAGCATAAGCGCAGCGATGTTGAGTTCTTCACCCCCTCTCATCCAATTCATCGCTCCTATGCTTCACACACCCACTTTGCTCTCTTCGTGATTTTCCACACCCGTGTCACTCCTCTTTGTTTGGATCCAAAAGAACACAGGAAGTGTGTGACTTTGTGTGTGTGTGGAAGAGAGAGAAAAAGAGAGAGAGCGAGAGAGGGCGCGTGAGAGAGGGGGAGAGAAACGACAACTTGGGGCTATTGCAGTGATCCATATTTCATCTCCCAGAGGAGTGGGTGGGAGGGAGCGCTGCGAAGTTTTCTTTCCTTTCTTCCTGTCACACTGAAACTGCTGTGTTCGTGCATTCAAGCACAGTGAAAGCGCCAAAGTGGGCACAGCATTACTGCTGTCACCTCTGTACCATCAGCAGAGCGTATCATGAAGTTTACAGATGTTGTGATCGAAGGAGTTATCTCGCTGAGGAGATGAAAGGAGCAGTTGGACCGAAGTGACTGGGTTAATGGGACCTCTACTGGAAGAGCTGGACCAAAGGGATCTTTAATCACCTCCATTGTTACAGAAACGAAACCTAACAAACACTCACCACAGATAATCTCATGATCTGATGTAAAGTTGCTCAATTGGTATTATGCCGTTATTAGTCGGTCCGTTTAGCATTTGTCCCATGATTGTTTTCTGCAAAACGTGTCCTTTTCAGCCTGTTGTTGTCGTCGTTGTTGTTGTTGGATTTGGACTGTCTGAAACTGGGAGAGTCCAATGCAATCATGGCGTTACATTTGCATGCACATATGCAAATGCAGGAGAGTCTCAGTCTGTGTAATCACAACGGAGTCCCAGAATCTTTTGAATTTCAACAACAACCTCTGCTATTTGCCAACCAACACTCTTATCACACTAGAAAAAAATTAAAACTTTATGTATTAGCCAGAAACTTAGAAACTTAAAGGCAAACACTTTTAAATTCCCTGTTCACCAATGTCATATTCCAGTAAAGAAATGTCGAACTTTTCTATTTTTTATTAGGAAAATCCCCAGCATTCTCACTGTATTGAGAAATTGTAGTAATTTCCTTTTCATTGTGTTTTTTTCCCATTCAAGGTGAGTTAAACAGTGGCTGTAAAAGACTCAGCTCCTCTGTGCTGATGAGGCCATAATGGCCCATTGAATGGCATCATTTTATGGCTGGGTTGTTTCAGATGGGATAGGGAACAGAAGGTGTTATCTGTGATGCTCCTAAAAATGAATTCAAATTAGGTTTTTGATTCCATTATTATTCACTATTTTCTGGGCATACTTTTTAAGGTAATGTACATTTCCAGTAGTTCCTGTGGAATTATAACAGTTATTCTCATTCTGCAGACAGTTCAGCTTCTGCTACTCACAGCTGACTGTTTGATTCGAGTGACAGCTATTCCTCTAGTGATTAAGTTGTCTGATCATGTGTCGATTGCTAATACACATGTTAAAATCAGCCACCATGCTGTTGACAACTATTAGTGTTGTTTGAGCATTTATCAATGTGAATTTAGCTCAAATAAGAGATCCTTCCGGATCAGGCTGATTATTCGGTTCATGCTGCTGAGGGTGTGGTTGGATGTGTTCATGTCTGGAGCAGATAGCTGAGGGTGCAGCCTGAACAGCAGCACTTGCAAAGGACAATGTGTGTAGATCTTAACCTTAAAATGTCTGTAAAATCACAGCAGCAATAAAAGCCTGAGTGAAACAAACCCTCGTTCCAGGGAGCAACATTTGTTTGATCGCTCCTCTTCCTCTCCACACATGGTTGTATTTGCACAGTAATTACAGCCGCATTGCAGACTTAGCATGAAGCTAATCCTTACGTGGGAAACAGAAAGAGAGATCAAACATTCTATAAGAGTTTTGGGGCATAATGAATGAATGAAGCGAGTGTAAATGTGACACCTGCAGCTAATTTGTTACTTCTTCTACAGAGTAGACTCTGGAGACCCAGCAATGTTGTTATGTTCCCTCAGGTTTAAACCAAAACATTAAAAACAATGTAATGCGTTGGTGCTTATTTTGAGGAATATTTAAAACATTTGTGCTGGTCAATGTTATGATGACAACAAAAACAGGTAGCCTGTGCTCCTGTGGTAGCAGGGAAAGAGCTGTCACAGAAACATGTCGGGTTAAATACTTTAGTGGGTTTAGTTCTAAAAGAAATGACAAATTTGAGGCATTGCCGTTTTTACTGAGCAACTTGTCAGCAGTTCTGAATGATTATCTGACTTCATTATGTCGCCAGAATCCTGGTAGATACAAGGATCGGTCTCATTTCGACCCTACAGCATTGGCTTAAAGTCAGCTAGCTTCAGCAGTCTATAGGTATGCCGGTATTACCTCCCTTGAGTGTAAAGCTTCGTCCATATGTGCTGTGATTTCATGCTTTTTAAGGACATCAAACAGAATGTACAAAATAGACCTGCAGCGTTACCAAATTGCTGACAAGAGCATGCGATCAACCTAATAGTAAAGTTATTTCAGAGGCCAATTAAGTGTGAACAGTCAGAATGCGTGAAGAGCTTCCTCATGCACATACGCAATAACTCATCCTTATATTATAGAGACTCAGATTTAAGTGGATTTAAGTGCTAAATACTTTTAATGACACTTCGAGTATTGACAGTATTCTTGGAATGCTAATACAGAGTTGAGAAGTTGTCTGATATTCGGCTTGATTTAAACTGTCCCTGGTGAAAAATACATGCACAAAGTGTACTAATATTTATCACACTTTTGTGTACTTGAAGCCACACTAATCATCAACATACTTCAAGTGTGCTATTTTGGAACAAGTAATTTTGAACTAAATCTATTTCAATTGATATGGAATCATACCTGAATGTATTTATAGTACATTGCAAATAATAAAAAGGATAGCCGTTTAGGCAACAGACCTAAACAAAAATTTTCAACGATACAAATACTGAAACAATGAAAACGTCCGTTTACATGCCTCCAACCATACCATGCCATTGCATGCCTCCAACCATATTATCTTCCCTTTTTTTTTGGGTTGAATTGCTCATTGTTACATTTTTGTCTAATTGCTGCGCGCACCTCAGAGACACTTGCAGAAACTTCAGAAGAACAGCATCTGTTAACCAACAACAGATATTATACGTCGCACGGTATATTTATTGGGTTTTTTTTAACAGTACGTCAGACTCTAACAAATGTTTTTATTGCAATTACATACAGTACTTGTAATAGCCTGCACTTTGGCAACATCAAGCTGTGTTTTTGGTGCCTCCGCTCCTCCCAGACTTTCCAGTTAGGGTGGACTATCCAAGGCCCTCCCTTGTGAATACAAGGACATCCAGCTACTCGGCAAAAATGATCATACGGGACCTAGGAAAATTATTAGACATATCACAGCAGTTGATGTTTAGCATGAATTATTATAAACGGTCGTCTACTTTTTAAAAAAAAACTAATGTAGACAAACTACTTTCATAATTAATGCAAATAGATATGCAAAATAGATGTTAGATTCACAGGACAAAAAGATTTTGTCCACTTTTTCTTAAATGAAGACCTGTTCTTGAAGTATAAAGGATACAACACTTTTTTGTTATTGTAAGCATTGTAGCCACCTTGAGACAAAAGTCAACTTACTCCATGAGCATGGTGTGGAGATTCATCCTCAGAATTGTGATTTTGTGTGTCTAGGGCCCTCTTCTGAGACAGGGAAGTCTTTAGGTTTTGTAAAACCTGGTCCCTGGCTGCCTCTTTCATCCTGGTTTCTTTTGCCTGTCAAAAATGTTTATAATATAAAAACAAAGATAAGACTCATCACAATGCGAAATTCTCTCTAGCAAACTAAGCCTAATAAAATCCAGGACACATTTAGAGAAAACAGAAATAACGTTGTCAGCACCCTGGCCTGAAAGACAATGGAAGTAGAGGTACAGCAGTAGTGATGAATGACAGAGCCTCCAATATCATTGATCAGGATTACCGTATATATAGATCACTGATGATATAGAACACACTCTGTTGACAGCAAGGGAGAACTCCCTCAAATTGAGTTTAAATATTTCTCATTGATTGAATAATCCTCAACATATTTAAAATGATTACAGATGTCCTTTTGCTTTTTGATTTACTGAATTGATTATTTCAGTGTTGCTTTGGTGCTTCCCACTGGCAGGTGTAAAAAAGCTGTGTCAAAGATTTTGAAAAAAAAACCAAACAAAAAAAAATATAAATAAATAAATAAATAAATAAATAAATAAATAAATAAATAAATAAATAAATAAATAATATGAATGACTGAACTAGTGGTTCTGAGGGGTTTTTTGTTTGTTTGGATTTGGACGTCCTACAAAAATCTTTATGTGATGTGGTTCATATTTTAGAAGTCTTCTTTTCATTAATTATTATTACGATCGCTCAGTTATAACCTATTTGGTGTCTCTGTATGTAAATATCTGTATGTATGCCTAACTCTGGCAGCTACAACAACAAAGTGTTGGTACAGCATAATGTTTCAGTATTATTCATCCAATATTGTCATATATAACAATTTATCAGTCAGAGGAATCAAATCAGAACAATTACTGCAGATAATTATGCACTTTAACTTGAGTTGGATTTTGTATGTTTTTACCCTACTATTTTTTCTTTTTTAAAGTTAGGTAAATGATTTTACTTTTGTAAAGATGTCTGCCATAAAAGAAAAAAACCTGGGGTTGTAGCTATTGGAGCTATCATGTCAGTTTGAGAAGGAATGTTGCGTCACTCATCTGATCGGACATTCCAGGCTTCACCACATCGGTGCGCTCATGCGCTCACCCCTACTCTCCTCCTCGGCCCACATATCCTTACCAAGAAGGAACAAATTCTTAATTTAGTTCTTCTTCTTAATTCTTCTTCTTAGTTTAGTCTCGGCAGTAGTTTCGAACAGTAACACAGTTAAACAATTAGCTGCTAGCTAGCAGAAAGAGTTGGGGAAATTCATTGGTTTTCACCATACTTGTCTCCAAATTACACCTTAGCAACCGTTGTCTTCTTTGGCTCCCTCTCTCTATTTATATATGTCTTTCCAGGCTTCTGGAGAGATGAGTTTGAAGGATGTCACAGGAATGGACTTTGGTGCCACATTTACAAGAACTATCTGTGGAAATGCTGACAGAGTTTGTCCAGATTTCACCTCTCAGACGCTGAGCTGCAGAGAAGTTGGGAGGAAACGTGCAAACACGCTGCGACTGACTGCACAGAATTCAAATGTCAGATTCTGTCGCTGAGTCTCTAACCTCTTGACCGCGTATGCAAATCATGGCAGGGTTGAGAGTGAAAAAACAGCTTGGAGGAAATAAAGCTGCGGGTCCCCAGGAGTGGAGAAACGCAGGATTAAGTGGGCTTTTTCAACATGATAAGCATTTCGGACGTCGGAGAAATATTCGGGCTCGAGGCGTGACTGCACTTCATTTTATCACCATGATTCAATGTTTAATGTTAAAGTTTAAGTGCCTTTCAGTGGCTCTTACGTGACTGCTTCTCATTTTATAAATATTATACCCGCAGTCTTCAGCGTTTTGACGCTGCTGTTGCATATCTTCATTCTTATCTAATTGATGAAATAACATAAATAGTAATGAACTCCCTTATGCTTAGGGCTTGTTAAGCTTTTCTGCTCCAAACACGTCCATTTTATTTTACACAGTCGAGCGACTGGGTCAAAGATGTGCAACACAGTAAAATCAATGTGCTAGACAAAGTCATTGATATCCAAATAAAGGCATTCGATAGTACTTTTGATTGTCATCAGGGGTCTGTTCCTGAAGTGCAATGGATTTCCCTCGCCTTGCACTTTTCCCATCCGAGGGAGCGCCATTGACTGGTTGGTTAATGAATTTGGTTTGTGTCACTTTGCATGACAGCTGTCACTCTCAGTCCCGGCGCATTCGGCCACATCAGGGGAGAGAAAAAGGGAGCTGGATCGATTGATGCTAATTATGCGGATGTAACGAGGGAGGGTGCACAGTGGTCTGTGTCTCCTCCAAAGGAGTCGATAAAGGTCAAGCAATTAGTTTCCCCCTCCTTTTTCTTCCCTTTGCAGAGCTTCAATAGTGTCACTACAGCGACAATGTGTCGTATCACCGCCCACGTCAGCACCCACACAACCAAACTCTACTTTACAGCTGAAACTCACAAGCAGCAAACCTCAAATGAACAAGAGCTGTGTGCGAAAATGCCAATCGCTCCTTTCACCCTGCAGAAACTTCCTCCAGCCCAACGTGCGAGATTGTCAAAGTCGCTGACCTGCAAACTTGGAGAAGGATGTGGATTTGTAATGAAAAGTATGAGAGTTCACAAAGACTTCTGCAGAAAGTCCTCCTCCTTGTGCTTTTCTGGACTCAGAGTGCTGTTGTATTATTAGCACCATTTCCATTTGTGCTGCTTCCTGCAGCATCCATGCCCCAGGAGATAAACCTTATCACAGTTGGGACTTGATTTGTTACCCTGAGATTGTTGTAACTGCTTCTTTCAGATGTTACGTCTCCTTTTCATCGGTCACTTATCGGAACATGTGTGAAACGTGAACAGATACGTGGTCAAAACTGTTGGTATGATTTACTATACCTGCAGATTTAAGGCATGTGATTAAACCCAGAATGATATTTATAACTGCAGTTTGTGTTTGTGTCCTGGTGATTTATGTGCAGATTCAATGCAAATATACCATATTTTACTCAGAAGACTAATGAAAGTGTACCGCAGCCGGTTTGTCCTGGATTTGCATGATTGTGATTATGACATTTGTTAGAGTGACCCATTAAAAAGCCACCACCCTCCTTCTCTTTGCTGCTCTATCTATCTCCGTTCCCCCAAGTGTTGGGCTCTAAATAGAATCTGTCTCAATGATCTACTGAGAAACTAAGTGTGGCCAATCTGCTCTCACTTTCAGCTTCTTGTTCTGAATAAATAATTAGGTGTTTTTCTCACACCCATCAGAAACCCTTAACATGATGTATTATACATTATCCCAGGTGCCATGTCCTTATTTCTTTTTTGCTATTTACAATCTCTTCAGCCAACAACAATGATCGGATAGAATTAATGTTAACATTTTTATCACGCACCCAATATTTAGGATCAGTCAACAGCAGAAAGTTGTCCTAAATGCTGACTTTAGCTGATATCTAACATGTTGAGACATTACATTTAGCATAGCATAAATGTAGAAACAGTATATTTGACTAGAAGAGTGATTCAGACCTTTTTGGCCAACCAATTGTTACTATTTAGTTAACTATCCAAATAAAACAAAATCCCTTTTGTGCATCTCTGATGATGAATTACTTGTCCCCTAGCAACACTGAGGAAAGATGTGACAAATTGAGTTGAATCAATTATTCAGCTTTACTTTCCAATAATTCATGATTATGCATCTGCTTAATTCTTATTTATTAAAAGTTAAACACAGCTGAATAAAATAAAATAAACAGCTTCTGCATTGAAACTCAGTGTTGGTCTGGGAGTGAACGGTGATCTGGTGAATTCTGCCTCTTCCCAGTCACATGGGATCGATACCAGCACCCCCACAATCCTAACAGCATGTCTGAGCCAAAACGTCTCACGCTGGTGGCTTTTAGGAGGTCTGCAGGCTTCACCGATATCAGAGGGACCGACCGTGGCTCAGTCTGAGACTCATAAAATGCACCATCACTCTTACTACAAAGTCTTATTTCTTCCAACTACAAACAGATTCCGCACATATCACAGCTTTTGGATAAGGTTTAACAGGAATGCTCAAGGTGTCGGGTATCAGTGCCGGGCTTTAATTATTACCTTATCAAAGCGGACCTGACAACTACAGCAGTAGCACCTCCGGCAACAGTTTGGGGAGGATATCCAGGAACGTTTCATCTGCGTTCAAGCGATGCTTTATAATATTTGCTTTAGTGGTGGAAGCTTGAGCAGAGGGGCTGGTGTGCACTCCATTCTTAATTAGATATGGATGAAGCATAGGAAACACACTGATCTTACGTAGGTGAAGAGTTTAACCCCTTAAACATGTTTCTGAACATCGAATTTACATGACGCCTTGGTCAATTCAAGCACCTTTTTAATGTCATTTAGATAAAAAATTATTGCCCATTTGCATGTCTTTATGTGACTAACATGATGTGTTACACACATTTTTGTATTTACTCTCCACCTCACTGTTCCTCGAAACTATGCAATGCTAATTTTTCTTCAGAAGAAAAGACACTTGTTTCATCTTTTTGCATTAGCCACACCCACTCCAGATTTCTGACCAATCACACAAATGTTCTCGGACCCCAAAACAGGAAAAAATAAAAAATAGAATGAAATAATATCTATGGGTTCTTGCAAGGTATGTAACAGCCAAGACACTGAATATAAACTCCTGATTGAAGCGTTTTGGCTTTGTTTTTCTCCAACATAAAGCTACATTTTAAAATTTTGAGCTGTAAGAAAGTTTTTCTAAATGCAGACTCTCAGGTGTCCTGGCAGCTGACATGACCTTGAGTCTTCATCCTCACACGGTTGTGGCCAGCATAAGTCCGACAAATCCTGCTCCCTTGTTATTTTCACTGTAGTAACTGTCCTCTCTACTCCATCTGGAGATGAAAATGCCATTTTTCTTTCTTCCTGCTTCAGCAGTGCCCACTGACACTGTTGCCATTCTGTATGTGTGAGTCTATAATAAGAAGCTGCAATTTCTTCCTTGTACAGAAGCTTCCTGTTCCACACAACTGCACACTTACATATCATCTTAATTAAAGCCCATTCATTAGATGACCCATTTTTTAATTTGTCCCTACAATTTTAAGAGTAGACTGCATGCTTGGACATTTCCCAGCATGTCGCTGTTGGCTTTGTGTTTAGTGGCGGATGAGGGTGTTACGGCGAGATTAAATACGGCCAGTCAGGACACCTACTGGTGTCAAATAAAAAAGAACGAGGGCTTTGTTGCGTGACATTTATGAGATAGTTCGCCGGGCGGCCAGTGTTTGGGGACACTGTTTGTTGTGCAGGTGTCTGTTGTGGCGGTTAAGCCTCGGATCATGAAACGAATGAAGGAAGATTACAGACCACCAAGGGACCGACCTGGGGACACGCATGCAAACCCGCCAGCGTGGACACAATTTGGCCAAAGACCTGAGGACTTTCAAATAGCAGAAGAGACAATTAAGGTTATTTCTTCTTTCAAAACATATCATTATAGTTGTTTACAGGTACTTCTCTCCCTGCTAGAATGACAGAAAAACCTGGAAATAAGGAGAAATTACTTTTCACGTGAACTGCACCACGCGCCACGTGCAATTACAGTTATTGCTTCAGAAACAGGTAATCAACATTTTCTCCTCCACTGGAGGAAAAATCTGCTTTTTCTTCTTAGGGGAACATCCTAAATAAGCATTCAGTTGGCTATTTTTGAAAACAGCTGCTCAGGAGATGCCCACTAAACACACTCAAACTCTGATTTTACACTCTAAATTGTTAAAGTCTCTTTTCTTAAAATTAGGTTTTTTACTAACTCTGAGGCACAAATCTCCACTTCAGCCGCATTTGCCAACACCAACCTTTCATACCTGTCTATGTTCTCAAGATTTTTAAAGAGAAATTTCTTTGCTGGTGTCATTCACATCACAATTTTAAATTTAAAAAAAAGAAAAACTTGCAAAAACTGTAAAAACTGTCCTGAAAGTGAGCATTTACTATAAACTCTTTGTTAATTTCTCTTCTTTTCAGCTGTAGTGGCTCACCTTAAATATGAAATCTGCTCTCTATTAAATTTTAAACTACAAATTATGTGCAAAAAACAAAAACTTAGAACCTTGACAGAAGTCGATAAAACAGACAAGTGCTTTGGCCCATGATCCTCTCTTAATTTGTAATTGAGGAACTGAAGAGGTCATAAAAGCACCACAGGTGAGAGAGAAACGGTTTGCCTCCAGGTTCAACCGCAGCCGTCAGGTGCATTGACTTTAATAAGGAAACACTTGTTTGACGAACACGGCAGAACTGTTGCATCGGTTCTTTCCACTAATGTTCTTTCAGTTCTCCGACACTCCGTCACACCGTGACGAACCACGACGAAGCTGTCTGAAGCCGTCTGCTGGATCACCTGTGATATCAGGAAGGTAGAGCAGAGATAAGATGAAACACTTCAACAGCAGATTGGTTTAGACAGACGAGGTTCTGTCCCTCGGCTCTCTCCCCCAGCATCACTAGGGTCGCTGATATTGTCTGCCTATGCGCTCACCCAACAGGGCTGTATTGATCCGCTCGCGCTCCCAGCAGCTGCGCTCCCCAAATTTTCTATTTGTTTCAGTAGAAGCTCATTATTTGACTGTTTCCTGACAAAGCAATGACCTGCTGGAGCAGCTCCACCATGCTGTTTCCATAATGTACTTTGAAGAACTGTGCATGTGCATACTGCAGTTATTATTATGGACTTAATCTGTTAGAATAATATCATTATGTGGAAGGATGGTGAGTGGCAGCAGTGCTGGAGGGTGGAACCAAGACAACTTCTTCCCTCATCAGCTCAGGGAGGACACAGTGGAATGGCATCTAGTCATGGGTGGCACTGCCAGAAATCATTGGCTTCATGAGCTTGTGAGTGTGCTTTTACATTTTCCCACAATTACCGAATAATTATGAGATAAATGTATCAAGTAATTTTATGAATATGTTAAACTAAAAGCAGTCCCAACAATCCTCCAGGTTTCTTGGATTTGTTCATCAGTAATTCCATTAAATTCTGATCTACCCATCTGCGCACAGGGAAGAAAAGCCCACACGTTGACAAAAACGTGATCTAGAATTCAAATCACACTGTTGGATCGCACTCAAGTCATCCAGCAAAACTTTTTTTCTAAAATAAAGAAAATGAAAAACAGAAAAAAAAAAACCCAACAAACTAACTAACTCTCTCATACTAACTTTATCCAACTCAACAACCCTTTGCTATTTGGCAAGAGTTTTAATGTTTTCTTTGGTAGAGTTGATGTGATTTTCATAAAACAAAGGCGGAAACCACAGTGAAAAAACTCTCTTGTTTCTTATTACTGAAATTTGCATTCGGAGGCTGAAAGAAGGAGCACCTGAAAAACACAGTCTCATTTCTCTCTACGCAAACCAGAAATAATGAATAAAACCTGGAAAGTATTCACAGTATAATCATGAATTATGCTGCAATAACATGCAGTGGCCTTACCCACCGTTCCTCTATTAAACGCTGAAGCAGTGTAACAATATTGGACAAACAAATTCAGCTAAAGCTTGTCAACTCATGTTCCCGCAAATAAAAAGAAAGTTTCCTACATTTTTATGCTAATGTGCATCTCCATCGAGTCGCCAAACTGTTGTTTCATTGATGGCAGAAATGAGTGAAGTCAAATGAGATCTTTGCTGCTGAGACCCTGAGGTTTGGAGAAGCGCTGAGCGGCAGCCACAAGATAAATCAGCCTCGCACGGAGCCCACAGTCCTTGTTGGCTGATGAGTCTGTCGAGGGTGGAAGGGTCAGGCCAGTATGGTTTACCAAAATAAAAGTGTAGGCTTTGTCGACAGCCCTGCACAATAACAAGGTTCTGGTGAGCGGGGCTGTAATATTGGCTGGATGAGGGCAGGTGATGAACATAGCTGATAAGCACCATCGACAAGATCAGAAAATGTTGACAGGAAATGATGATGGGAGGGTGTGAGGGACAAACTTCAGGCCTGACTTCATTCTGATATTTCACAATGTTACAGATCATCGGAGAGGTGAATATGAGGGGTCTCTGGGAATGTGGAGAAGCGGACAATAATTTCTATGGAAATATTATTTTAGGCCTTATATGTTTACGTTAAAGCTTTTCAAACCACTCAGTTTGTGTTCCCCTGGAGTTCAGCTTTCAGGGTTTTGCTATAAAATGTAAATAAATTTGCTTTCACGCTGCGTGCGGCCATGCTGAGCTTTCCAATCCTTCATCCTGGTTTGCTGACTGTGTTCAGGCAGACTTGAACCAGGAAAAATTGCACCTGACATTTACAAGTGAAGATTTAGGTATTATGCTGGTAATAATGATCGAGGTGACATTTATTCAAATGAACATGATGTTCTGGATGTGGCCAAAAACCATCAGAAATCATTTTCTCTGCAGGGAACGATTGGAGGAGACTTTAGAGAGCCAGACCAGCTTAAATGTACAGTAGAGACAGTCTCAGATGCCCCCCTGTCACCGAAGAAAGACCAAAAGCTCGTTTTGTCAAATGCAAAATCCCTTTCAGAAAAAAGAAAACTCCTAAAGCCTTGAAGTAACCTTGGTTTTTATTTTAAAGTCGCTGTTAACCTTGTGGTTGAATGTGGTCGACTTTAAAAGGAAGGAAGAAAAAAAATGAAAAAAGGCAGCTGGAGCTGCAGGAGAGCTGTGCAGCCCAGCAGCTGCAAAACAGTGAATTACACTTGGCACAAATGCTGCGCACACACACTTACACACACACACACACACACACACACACACACACACACACACACACACACACACACACACACACACACACACACACACACACACACACACACACACATACAGAACAAGGGTCATGGTTGACGTTTGACAACCATTAGAGTTTCTTTTCCTTTTTTTTTGAGTCACTATTGGTGCCAGAGCAAGAGTCCCTACGTTGTTTAACCAAGCCTTTTCCTCATCAGTCCGAACATCATGAGGCTAATTTTCAAGACCATGCTGACGATGTCATCAGTAATGAGCCCGCTCTGTCTGAATTTGGCCATCTTTAATTTTTGCGCGCTGGGAAGTGTAACGCCACAGCGGTGGTGACAAGTACACTGCTGCGACGGCTTTACACATCTGCCTGCTGGTAAACAACTTTTCAGTGGCTCCCGGATAATTGCCACACAATGAAGGACTGATTTGATAAATTAGGCAAAACTGGAAAAACCTTGTGACTGCTTGGACACAGCGTGTGTCAGCTCTCTGAGCCACTAATCAAAAAGTATGGATTACATTTACTTTATAGTGTCCAGAGCTCACACCGGCCAGAGAACAGTCGGGTTTAATTATTCACAACGTTGACACATTCCCAATGATGTCATAATGAACCCAAACTGTTGCCAAAAAGAACCTCTTAAAACTTATACAATATAGATTTTTGTAAATAATGACCGGTAGTAAATGAAGTGGAAACTGCCCTGGCCAGTGCTGCTGATTCACATCTTTGAGAAAAGTGGCTGAAGTATGTTAATGTGTTGAGATTGTCCTTGCTTTACATTGTTTTAAAGTTTCTGCAGGAGATGAAACAAATGTTCCACTTCAATAAGTACCTGATGTTGGGTGACACATCAGCCTGTCCCACATACTCTCCAAGGTATGATTGTGTGTTTGCTGCGTCAGTATTTGTGCAAAATTGCTCTTAAAAAGAGTGCATTCAGCAAAAAAACCTGCAGTCTAATAAGCGGCTTTTCCACAAACATGGCTTTGCCATAAAATACTCCCTGGGTAAACACAATTAAGTGAACTATCTGGGCCGGCGAGAGAAGAGGCTGTAAAAACAGCTGTGAAGACATTTATTGTAACTGACTAAGAGAACGTTAGTCTGGGATTGGCCGGATTTGGAAACTGGGAGAAATGCAGGAGCTGTTTCAGGACCAGGGACAGCTCATGTGTTCAGGCGCCCTGCCAAAGACGGGGCCCATTCCAAACTTTACTGGTTCCTACTGCCATTTCCATTGGAAACGATTCTCTGTGTTGCTGCAGTTCTTGTGGAATGTTATGTTTTGATTGTCTGTTTTGTTGCATGTGTTGTGGGTGTAAATCAACGTACCCAGACCTTGAGCCTTGAGCTGGAGCAGTGGCTGGGAGCCCAACTTCTCTGCCAGTGATGCATTTTACTTATTTGATTTATTGCAAATTATAACAATCACACATGGGATTGTTTTTGCCCCAGGAGCAGCTCAGCTAACAGCACCATCGCTAGCATTTTAATGGAGGCTGCAGAGTAAGTTCTGTCTTACAGTCTACACCAGTGGAATGAATTTAAAGGTAAAATACACCCGCCCCCACCCTCCCTGTGTATCTCTTTTCAACTGGTGCATCACTGTGGCTGCATCAACCCCCCACCTGTCAGATTCCCCCCATGCTGTGGCCTCGCTTGGTCCCTGCTCCCTCACAATACAGCTGCCTGGTGCGCTGGCAAGATGCAGCCATCAATTAGTTAAAGGTTACCTTGTTCTGCTGCTCGCCTATTGGTCATCCTTCTGGCTCCACAAGTGGATCAGTGCAACGTTCTGGAGGAAATTTTAGTGCAGTGCACTTACGGATAATCTGCCCCCTCCTGATCCAACACCAGGACCACTCTCGGCATTTTCCAAATCAAGCCAAGTGGTTGATTTTTAGAAGGTCACCTTCCATTGTGGCCTCTGCTTTCTAGAAATAAAATAATAAAATAGTTTAAAAGGAACAAATATTTACACGGGAACTCTGACAAAGGTGTGATGAACTGAATGTAAAGTGCCTGGGGTTCAAATGGTATTTAATGGAGCCTGGTGGTCTTGAGTTCAATATTTGTTTGGTGGAAGTGCTGTGTTTATGCCAGTGGATATTTACGGGAGGTAAAAATCTTAAGCCTGTCTCCTTCTTTGTTCATCAGATTAAAACTCCTTGCCACAGCCAAGGGCGACTGCTAAAACTGCATCAAAGTGTTAATTATGTTTCTATTAAAAAAAAAAAAAAAAAAAAAGGTTCCAGGGAACGTGCACGTATGCGTTTAAACGTCTTCATGCGACCGAGCGCCTGTGGGAGCAAGGGGTGCCAGAACAAACGTGGCTGGCTGTCATCCTGTTTGTGTTCTCCGTTTCCACCAGCAAGTGCTTTAATGATGCATGTTTTCACTTGGAGAGACGGCAGCCAAGCTGCTTTTTTTATCTCTCACTGACCTGCGCGATTGTTTCTTTTTCCTTTTTTTTTTTTTTCTTTGCTAGGTTTGTTATTGCCTCTGCTTCTGCTTGAGAAGGTGCTGTTCTTTTAGCTAATTAAAAATGAAGTTAAGTTGTCTCAAAAAAAACAAAACAAAACCTGAGCACTTTTCGAGCGGTGCTGAAGACACTTTTCTTTCTACTTTTCTTTGTGTTCAGTCATTTGAGGTTTACAGCTGTCGCTGTTCATTCATTAGTGTAATTACTTCACTTCATTACCTGAAAAATATATTGAGACACTACAAAAACTCCAAATGAATGATTTGTCTGCAGCAGTCCAAAGAGCTTGTTTGGAACTCCATTTAAAAGGCACATATGTTTGGCATGACTGGTAAAACTGAAGACATTCATGACTAGGTTGTGGTAATAAATACATCTATATACAGTCCTATTTAAGCATAAGCTTTTGTATTGTGCTGATATGAATTCTTATCATCCACTTATATGTGGGCTCATTATTCTTCTGTTCATATTGATCATTTTTGCATCTCAGGTTTACACCAATTAAAGTGTTAACCTGAGATTAGCCAGATTTTCTCTAAACGTTGTTTTCCGGTGCATATCTGGACTTCAAGGCTAATCATATGCATAGCCATTGGTTAGCTGCTGTGATTTTCCTCCTCTTCATGTGCTCATCTGTGCATTACTTCTTTTTTTCGGGGGGGGTGGGGGAGTTGTTCTAAACTTCAGAGAGGCTGGCTGCATGTGGTGGTTTCCTTTGATTTAATAAATGCATTGAACATTTTTTAACGCTGGCCCAATTCTGTAGCTCCGTCAGCCTGCCAGAACACACCTATATCATTTTATTTTACCTTTCTTTGATCTCTCTATTCAGTCTCCCTCATCTCTGCTGGAGGTTTAACCTGGATTTCATTCATGCAGTTCTTATTATTGTGTTGCATTCCGTTTCAATTTAATGTGTCCACAGAAATCATGAGGAGATGATGTTTGGATGTATGTAATGTGTATGATTACAATCTCTGGTACTGTGCTGTGCTCTCAGACAAAAAAACCCAAAACAAAACAGATACTCACTTTACTCACTTTAACTGAATAAAAGTTCATTTTAATGTTGACTGCATTATTAATTGGGGAAACTGGAGGTAAATATGCTTGTTTACATCATCAAGCAAGGTCAAAGTTGTTGTGGCAACAATTTCAGCAGGGTAGCCCAGAGAGGTTCTCTTATCGCTGATCGATGGGATATTATCCCTCACATTCACCAGGGTCGCCTCATGTCCACAGATGAGTTGCAAAGTCCATAGACGGAGACAGTTTTAGCTCTTTTTTCAGCACAACACTCCAGCATATTGACCACAACACTGGAGGGAAGTAGATCCCAAGGTGCTTGAGCTTATTAACTTGGGTATTTTTGCAGCCCTGGCTGCCCTCCATGTCTCACCTGTGACTGTGGAAGAGGTGTGGACCATCGCTTCCTCCAATTGACATCTGCCATCTGTGAAAAAAGACCCACTGTAACATTCCAGTTGGCCTCTGTTGTCACCTTAATCTTGAGTTTTATCACTTGAATATCTAACAAATTACTAGAATTCAACTGCTTACATTTGGTTTTAAGTGTGACCACAAGCCATTTGGGGTGAAAGATGCAGCAACTTTTTATTTTTCGCATTTTCCTTTTCCCTTTTTCTAGTCCATGCATTTTTCCATCCCAGGCATGCTGTGATTGAAATAGTCGACTGGATAATGGCTCCAGCACCCGCACCAGTCAGAGAAGATCCCCCTGTTGGAATCACTTTTTAGAGAGATTGGAAATTGTATGTTCACCAGAAAGAACAGGATGGCAGGGCTGAAAAAAATCTGCACAGAGGAGGAATAAGAGGAAGGGAGAGATTATCGAAGAAATAAGAAAGAGATTGCAGGTGAGAGGAAGCCATGAGATCTTACAGAACACTCAGGAGAGAGAGAATGGGCTAACATAGAGAACAGAGGAAATGAAATGGGGTGGGATTTGGAAAAAGATTACAGGGATTCCGTCAGAGGTGGGACAGAATAAAGCCTCAAAATCTGACATGACAGCGTAATATTTGTGTGAGCAGGTGCAGAGAAAAAGTTAGCGCATAAAAGAAAAAAGGAATGAAAGTGAACGAGGAGGAGGAGGAGCTCGACAGCAGAGGACGTGGAAATTAAAGAGGGGTGGGGGGGTCAGCAACCTGCGAGGCAACATCAGGTAGGCTGTTAAGATCCATGTCTCTGGGTGCAAGACAGAAAAGGACGAGTGGGGACACACCTGCGCCGGGGGAGAGTGGTTCTCCAGAGGTCAACTGTCAAAAGTGTAGGGGAAGGGGAAGGATTGGTGAAGAAAAGGTCAGGGGCTACCTGAAACTAAAATAATAAACTCTTAAAAATTGCCCCCTTTCAATGTTTCTAGAAATATGACTTTAACGTCAACTAACTAACTAAATAAAGACGACATCGTCAAGGTAGTAAACAATGCACCATCCAGCTGGCACTGCTCCAGAGAACCTGCCAGCTGCTGTCATCCTGGCCTCTCCTTTAAGTCGCATTTGGACTCTCTGACCTGAGATGCAGAAGGTTCTGGCCCCCTGACTGATGAGCTGCCGTACATGAGGGCGATATGCCCTCGTTACACACACACACACACACACGCAGCTGAATCAGCATGTCTGCGCTGTATCATGTAATAGATGAAACTGTAGAGCGTATTCTGCTCCCTTTCTTCCAGTTTAACTTTTTTTTTTTTTTTTTTTTACCCTCTTGGCCTTTGTTAACCCAAGTGTTCATTTCCTACCATGAACCCTTAAATCCCTCAGATCCTTTAGTTGTGTTATTCAAAATACTGTCTCAAGTGTTTTGGACTATTTATGGAAATCCTGAGTTTTCCAGATGTAGTGATAGGGTTTAGTAGCTCTAAGTGCCTCCATTTTGAGAAAGGTGGTGAGATCTCCTACTCATCAACACCCCACCACACACACACACACACACACACACACACACACACACACACACACACAC
>BJFM01000350.1:350277-373191 GCA_016586285.1 Arothron firmamentum
CACACACACACACACACACACACACAAACACACACACACACACACTCTGCCTTTTTTCCCTCTTGATTAACTCTAATCATATCTCAAATTATTCGACCAGATAATCAACACACATTTTATTTATTTATTTATTTTCTTGGTGTCATCACACTGTGGAGGTGAATTTCCATCAAAATGCATATCCTCACACACCAGCTTCCCACTTTTATTCCCACTAGATGCTAGGATGCTGTGGTTTTTCCTCTTAATTAATGTCACGATTGGGTTGAAAAGTGTTTGGAACCTGTAGGCAGTGTGAACGATGAATATGCTGAGGCTGTGAATTACACACAGATACACACACACATCCTCATAGGCATATAAAAGTAGCAACTAACCCCCTGACCACAACCCAATTCTAACCCCAACCTTCCAACCAAGTCTTAAATTACCATGTTTTTTATAGACTATATATACTTCATCTCCATCAACAATGCAATAGAGTTGCAGTCATGCAAGGGAAATATACAGTTTATTTGTTGGCAGAAGAGGACCTATATTAATGGTCAGTTTCTTGTTATTATTCTGCTCTTCTGTTTTGCACGTACTGTGTGTCACCATAAACCCTCAAGCATTAGGGAAATTACTTAATGTAATTTAATTTTAGCTTAATTTCTAAAGCTTTGCTGAGGTTACAGGTTAATAATGTCTAAAAAAAAAATTAATTATAAAGTCTAATAACATGAGAGGAATTTTTAAACTCACTACACACTGCAGTGAATTTTAAAACTATTTAAAGATGGCTGTAGCAGTGTGCTGTAAGCACGACATCGTCTTACTTTAATCCAAAATTATTCTCAAAATAATGAAGGGACTGAAGTCATAATCCCACATAACTTCCTGAATTATCCTCAAAAGGACATTTATCCTCCATATTGAACTTTCCTCAATGTTTGCACAGTTACGTAACTAAAACCATCTTAGACCATTAACAAAATAAAATCCCCAGTGTAAAGATCAACCAGTATCCAGTAAAGACTGGTGTGTAAAAATAACACTAAAAGAAAAAATTACCTTTCCAACTATTGCAAGAAATAACATTTAATTATATATTTATTATTTACAATGTGGCACTGAATAGCATGTGCAACATCACATGGTCCTTATTCACCAGATATGTAAAGCTCTTCTTTCCTTTCCTGTTGACAGCACCATCTGTACCAGCCTTCCACCAGTACACCCATTATCTATCTTTTGCACATGTGCAAAAACATATGTATCTGCCATCTCTGAGGCATCTGCCCTGTGCTATCTCTCTGATGTCCTCCATCCTAATCCTGACCATCTCCATCACATAATGTTTCTTTAACTCTGCCTTCTCCATCACTGCCTTAATCTTTATGTTGTTTATGGGGGTTTTTGTTGTTGTTGTTGTTGTTTTTTCTTTTGGACACCGCCGTTGTCCCTGTCATACACCACTGCTGGGCTGCTTTGTTGCAAATCAAGAAAAGACCCCTTTAATTCCAGCGTAATTACGTATAACAGCAAACCTTATTAATTATGAGTCTTAAATTCTCTAAAGTTAATACTGAAAAAAATAAAGACCATTTTCCACAAGTATACAGACCTAGAGCAGCTTTTTATTTTAAATTCTAAACATAATTGTATGTCTTCCAAACAAATATATGACAAATAATTTGACTCAGAAAGTTAATAATACAATAATCAAATTTACTCATTCGTGAAATAAGAGTGCACAAATGAGATTCCCTCCATATAAGAACCTCTCCCTTGTGTGCGGAAGGCTGTGCATCAGAATAAGCCTTTGGATGATTTATGTCATTGTGGAATAAATCAGAAGTCATTATTTATACCCACCAGAGAACAGACAATTATCCCGGCGGAATCTGTTGACAAATCTGAATCGAACAGCCGCAAGCATATGTCACAACCGCGCACTTTCCCACCATCGTACGTTCTCAAGTCGCAGAATTTCCTGAATTCTCTGGTCATCAAAGGTACTTGGCTAATGGCCTTTAGCTACTCCACACCTCAAGAGGTAAAAAGATTGTTGATAACTGAGCGAATCTGAATCTGATCAGATGCCATTAATGCAGTGCAGCAGGATGATCTGGGCTGAAACTTCAATGGATTATAAAGCTGTTTCCCCTCCTATTTTTAAATTAATGGACATTAAAGACACTGTTAAATGATAATCAAGTTGAGGACATGCAAAGAAAAACCATTAAAAGATAAGCATGGTTATGTGATTAATGACTTTAAAAGAAGATAATAATCATCAACTGATGTACAGAGAGAATATAGTAAACTATAACTTTGTAAAAGTATTAGTTATTAGTTGTAACTGACATTCTTTATGTATTTATTAATTTAGAGAAAATTTTCATTTTTAGTGTCCTTCAGTGGAAAACCTTGGTAGGGATGCAGAAGCTGTAACCATGGCAACATCCCGGCATGTCACTTTGTCCAAACTAGGTAGAGGGTGGGCAGCGACAGCAGCAGTGCCAGCCTTTGTTAAATAAGAGTGAGCAGAGAAATGAGGTGCACTTCATGATCATTTATCTCGCCGAAATGGTTCCACGCCTGCTCGCTAGGCTGGCGGCTTGAGGCGGCACCTCAGGAAGCTGATGCAATCACGAGAAAGGTGAGCGTAGCTGTGTGACTCGCCAGGCATATGCGTTCACATGGCGGTGATCTCATTTAAGTTTTAATCTTTTGTGAGGTTTCGGTGGGATTAAGGGAATTTGTTCCATCGACCTGCGTAGGTTCTGGGGTAATGAGATCGCTTGACTGGTTTCAGTGTACAGTCATGTGACCGAGAGGCAAGGAGAATGATGGAAGGAATTCTAATTTTATTGTGTTTGTAAATCTTCGAGAGAGTGACAAAGAAAGCTGAACAATTTAAATTTGAACTGCCTGCAAAGGCCATTGGTATATATATAAAAATGAAACCACGAACATGGTTTATTCAGTCTCTTCAAATACAGTCCATTCATTATTAAAATACACGTTAGAATTTATGATGCAAAACCAACAGAGAGAATAGCAGCACCAAATGCAACACGATGCACTGTGGATGCATTTGACCTCAGGCTGTGGTTAAGATTAGAATCTCAGCTGCCGTATAGGATACGTAATACCGATATGCCATATTTCTGTCATAAATTTGATTTAAAAGCTTGATGGCCCCACGAGGATATTGGTGATGATTCTTTTTTATTACAGTATCAGCGATGCTGATATACAGCACTGTGGCAGCGCTGGTGTTTTGCAAGGCCACTCACCTCGTCTGTGTTATAGAATAAAGCCTGCGGGGTGATTACATAAGGGCTAGCTCTGGCAGAAATGTCAGGACCTGCCGACTGCACGAGTGACAAAAGTGGATCTGATAAACAGATGACTTTGTCAGAACCCCCCCGTTGCCATGGTGTGAAATCACTGGTGTATAAATCCGATGGTTGACTGGATTTACACTGCCTGCTCTGAAGCCCTGACGCTGCAGCAGATGTAACACGGTAAAATTCCAGCATGTAATAAAAGTGTCTTCCCAAATAATGTCAGCGTGCGCCGTGCCCAGGCTAAACCACACTACAAGAAAGAAATGTAGAACACTCATAAAGATATTTATATTATTCAACATTGTAGTAAATTTTTCATAAAGGACACACACGGTATTTTTTATTTTTTTTTTAGCTGCATAATAGCAGCTAGAGCAGGAAACACATAATTAAGCCATGAGAGCAAATACAGACATAAATAACTCCGTGACAGTGAAACAACGGAAACAGTTCCAGCATCCTCAGCTCGCACATGTAAATGAGGTACAGTCACACATAAATGAGGTACAGTCGGACATGAAGTACAGCCAAACATGGATGAGATACAGCTACTCATAAATGAAGTACAGTCATATCAATGAGTCCCAGCTACGATTGTAAATAAAACGCTGCAAGCTGATAATATAAATTTTCTCTTAGTGTCCATTAATGGTGTGTGTGCCCCTGTGACCTCTGACCCGTCCAGGGTGTCTTCCTGCATTTTGGACACGGATGCTAGGCTCCAGCATCACATCACATGACCCTAATTAGGTTTAAGGGTCTGTCAACAGATCGATGGAAGGATAATTAGAATTATAATTTACAATGTCTAACAGATAATAACTCCTTACAGTCTGGATAACTGATTTAAATAATAACTATTTCAATTTTCCACATTTATTTGTGGATTTACAGCCATTCATGACATTTTTTTCTTCATGCATCTGCACAGACGAGTCAACATTGTGAAACAGAAGCCTTTAATAAGCAGCCATTCCTTTAAGGGCTTTGACACAAATTAAAATAATGACAGTGCCGCCGCTCTCCCTACAGCTGGTTGTACTTGATCGGACCATGAAGAGAGCCAACACACTCAACAAGCTCAGCTACTGGGGATTCAATTAATTTCCTAATCTGTTTCATTTGAAGAACCCTTTGTATTGATTTTTCTCCGGACATGCAGCACCCCAATAACTCAGCGTTTAATGCCAAACTCCTGCTACACTCCATTCACTCCCACTTCCGTTTGGTTTAACCACCTGCTGGCAAACAGCAAATATCCTCGCAGGCCGTTTCGCCATTTGCACCCGCTAATGAAGGAGGCTACAACTCATCTGAGCGCATGGAAATTACACATCCTCCTTCCATTAGACATGGTAGTGCCAAGGAGTGTGATTTGTCACACTGCTGAAACCTTCAGAGAGGGGAAAAGTTTTAAAATACGTGATTTGTTAGTTTTATGTGATCGGGGGGGTCATTTGAGAGGATTAACTAAAACGCATTTTGTTCTTCATGACTGCTGATGAGGACCAAAATCTGAATTTATAAGTCTTCTTTTCATTGATGTGGAGTTTTAGCTTGTCAAGCTCCTCTCATTCCAAGAAAACAAAAAAGGTTAGTATTTCAAACAGTTATTTTGAGAATATGGACAAGCTGCCCAATTAAAACCTTTTTTATCAAGAAGGTAATATGTGTGTTCTTTCTGTGTCTTCCCATAAATAAGCATTTCCAATGTTATTTCCTGCCCTGGATTGATGATAAAACCTTTGAGTGGTTTAAGTGGTGGTCATAGCAACCATTTATTGTTTTATTTTCTTTATTCAGGTTTTTCAAAGAATGAAATGTTCATATCTTTTGACTTTATGACTAATTTATGACTCATAAACACACACACACATTCAGGATTGAAAGCCAAATTCCTCAACAGTGCTTCTTAAAGGTCTTCCATCCTTTAAAATTAAGAAGAAAATTCTGCACTTAATGCGGAAATCCTGATTTATATCCTGTGTAGTTCAGATCAGGCTTTAGAAGCTCCTCAAAGCAACATGTCCTCATCACAGGGTAAGATTCCAAATTCCCAGGTCAATGTAGATCCTATATACTGTGTATGTTAAGAACTGCATTGTATTGTTGTGCACTTCCTGTGTTATTTTGAAAGTCTTGTCTTCCCCTGGGTTGAAGTCAGTTTTACTTTCCCTCTTTGTTCCCTTTTCCCACCTTAGTCAGTTACTCATGTGTTTCACCTGTTGCCTGGTGTATTTAGACCCAGCCCACCAGACTGGCTTTGTGTCCCTGGGTCTCAGCCTTTTCATATTATGTCCTCTTTCCTTCCTGTGCATGACTTTTTTGTTCTTTTTTTGGGGGGGGGGTTGTTTTCTTCTTTGGTTGCTTAAATCTGTTTGCTATTTTTGTGTTTGACCTTCTGCTGCCTACTTGGATTAAAGATTTGCATTCTGGACTTCGTTTGTCATCCTCACTTCCTCTTTTGCATCTGGTCCCACACTCCCCAGCCTTTGCAGTATCTGTACACATATGTACACTTATATATTAGATTTATTGCCATGGACACTATCATAGAAAGAAAATATTACTTATGTTCCTTCTAAAAAGGTTATTTCATACTCCTGATCGAAGCCGGACTCGTTAATCAAATGTATGTCAGTTAAAAACGCTGGTGCTGGCTGCACTGAAATCAACATTCTTGTGTCTTTGATCACCCACAGTCCGTCTTTTCGACTTGATGGTGGGCCATTTCTCCATGTCCGTGCCCATAAATGAGTTTGGCATGGGTTTGATTCCCCCCATGGATATTCAGACAGGGAGCCTGACAGCAGCCCATCGTGATGAATAGCCCTTTAAAACTATGAAGTACAGTGGTGCCATTCTGTTTCCTCTACCACCTCCCGTCTCCCCCCTACCCCTCTCTCATTGTCCTCCCCTCACCATTCTTTTTTTTTTTTTTTTTGTCTCTGTGTGATGGATTGGTTTTCAGCCGTTTTCAGCGTCGCCGCCATTAGCCACAGGAGCTGTCCGATACCACCGCAGCAGCATATGTGCAGAGACACAGATCAGAGAAGGAACCCACATTTCCAGGCAATGGGCCTTGGAAGCATGCAACACAAAACCCGTAATGGCAGTCTCGCCTCAGACAGCTATTGATGTACCGTGAGATTGTGTGTCACTGAGCAAGCGGACCAACACAAACATGCTCATCAGTGCGTCGTGGTCGTGACATGTGAAAATAATAGAACCGAGATCTGAGGTCCCTGTTACACCACCTCAAATGTTTGGGAATATGAAAGGTTTTTTATCTGGACTGTTGTATCCATCCATCCATCCATCCAGTCTTATAACGTGGATGTTAAAACCAAAAAGGAAATAATAATAGTAATAATAATAATAATAATAATAATAATAATAATAATAATAATAATCTTTCAGTCCTCATAGCAGCGAGGTGCCATAGAAGTCTTTGATTAAGTAAAAGTTGTCTTGATTTTAGCATTTTTTCCATAATTCCCATTCTTAAAATCAATGGAAATCAAGCAAATACCATCTTGCACTTTGGAATTCACGTGTATGTGCAAATTGGAGAGTGTTCTGAATGTGAAAGTTGACACATTTCCTATGCTACCCAAGGTAATTAAAGCAAAACCCATTTATAGGATGGCTCCATCTTACTTTGCATTCACCTGTGGGCCAGAAAGCCTGAGTTTACATCAAAGGAATATGTTTCCTTCAAGGAAAGGCGAATCTTTCCCAGTGTACCCGAATATCTCAGCTCTGCACACATCCCTGCCTCCATTCACCCGTCAGAATGTTTCTTTCGTCCACGGTGGCACAAACACTGACAGAAGGGTGGCAGCACTACCTGTGTGTCATCAGCATCCAGAAGGTGTCTCTAAAGATGGATAACCTGCGGGACACTCACTCGGCGTGGCACGCATCACACCGCCAGTGTTTATACCGCTGGTGCAATTGTTCGCACTCGTAATGATAGCAGACTTTCTGCTTGAATTAATGTGCATAGCTGATATCCTGCTGTGCAAAAGGACCACAGGAGGCGGGCTGGAGTGGGACACACCTGCTGCCTGCAGCCATGTTGGAACTGGACAGGATGGGATTATAAATAAGTTTTACATCAACTCGCACTGAAGCTGGTACCAAGACGAACCAAAGTTACTTTTGACAGTGATGTAATGACTCTTCGTTCTTAGTTTTTTTTTCAGTGTAAGAACAACAGTCTCCTATCAAATGAAGTTATGGGAATTTTTTCTTGAAAAAAAAGTTATATTAGAGAACAAACTCAGTCTCAGCGGTTCAGAAAAGGGCGTTATGCCAGCACGACTACCTCTCCTGTTACTTCTACCTTCTGTCTCGCTGTTGCTACCATAGACCTGCAGTCCTTCATCTTTACCAGTATGCAGTTTTTTGTTGGGTTTTTTTTGGAAGCTGCAGGTTGCACTTTATACGTTCTTTCCCATTATACACATTTTAAGGAAATTACTGTGTTTTAAGAGCATTTACGCCTCGGAATAGTTTTGAAGCTGCTTTGCCAGGAGCGTGTCCATTTTCAACACATTTAGACGTAAATGCAACATTTGCAGATAATTATTTACCAGAGTGAAGGAGCGTCAGAACTGAAATGATGGGTTGGAGGGAATATGGGAACTTTGTTCTACATTGCACTGATGGAACAATAGTGATGATGGGATGGGAAGTCCGGAAACAATAACCCAGCATCAATATCAGACAGTTGACTGGGTTAGCAGGGAGATGTCAAAACACCAAGAGAAGCGTTGGATGCAAGTGTGACTGTGTAACTGTGGAAAATCGGTCCCTAAAAAAACCCCACAGGTTTTCTGATAGCGGCAGCGGTAGTTCATAGAAGAGGGGAGTCTCCTACAGCAGACATCATCCAAAGTGCAGACTTTCAAAATCCCAGGAGATGGTGCAACATGTAGCAGCAGCATCAGGAATCAGCCCGACAAGCAGCTGCCGCTTAACCACGGAGGCGAGAGCAGCATCCGGATGAAGAGCGGCAAGATTTTGAGGAATTCTGGGCACGAAGGAGCAGTGCTGGGCGTAGATTTAGTGCCCGTGTTGAACAAACTGGAAGGATCCAGCAGAACATCCGATGCTTCCACCTTTGACCTTCAGAATATGACGATAAGGAGGCAAAGATAGGGTCACATATTTTTCAGACATAGATGCTGAGAAGGATATTTATATATACAAATAATGGAAAACCTAGACTGCCAGCATGAGGCACATTTCCCTTTTTCCCCTAATATTTTTTGCATGCTTTATGATGTCACACTCGGCTTTCGCTGCGCATGTTTTGCAGAGAGGAAACACGTGGGAGAAATTTCAACCACGGTGGAAATCTGCCCTCTAAGAATACTTCCAGAGTCATATACTTTAGGATGCGGCTTGATTTTCAACATGCAGGCAGCTTTTTCATATAACGCTGAAGGGTTATGTCTTAATTCAACCAATGTGACCTCACTGACGTATTAGTCGTATTAGTCTCATCAATGTGACAGGAGTGATGACAGACGGACAGGGTGGCCGTTCCGTTCACGGAAAGGTGCCGAGTAAATGTAGTGAGGAGAATTGGCTTTTTGCACCTCGTCAGCAATGATCTAGGAGTGAGGGAGGTCAGCTAGTGAGCAAACATTCCAGTCAGAGGTTGTAGGCCTCACATCAACGGGGCCCAGCATCTCTGCTAAAGCACCGGGGGCCACTGCACTGGAGGTCACCCTTTGTGGTGACCTCTGAGTCATGTGCATGTAAGCTTATGTATGAACCAACTGGGAGGAAAAAACTGTGGAGGTAAAAGCTGAAGAACACAGATCCTTAACGCCCTGGAACAGTTGCTCAACAGACATTCTCGTCTGATCGACTATCTCCGCACTTAACTTTCTGCCAACACTGAACAACAGTCAATGTTTTTGAAAAGGAGAACGAGCAGAAACAGCAGATGGGCTTCGGTTATGTTTCCGTCTTAACATTTTCCCTCCTCCTATTTGTTCAATATGCAAATTTCGGTAAATAAGTCAATGATGGCAGCCAGCCTGGCAGATAATTGACAGTTATCAGTGTCATTGTGCTCACAGGGAGGGCGTTACATGGTTTTTTATCGTTTTCAGCTGGTTTCACAAATTTACGAAGAAAGCCGCTAAACTCCTGTAATTGGTGACATTTGGAGCCAATTTAATCTGATTGTCCTCTGATGGAGAGCTGCATTATGTCCTTCCTGAACCAATCCGCTCATCTGCTCTTAATTTCCATCCTGTTGATGTATGTTTGGGTTGTTTGTTTGTTTTTTGTTTGTTTGTTTTTTTAGGTGAATCTTATTGATTTAACAGGCTGGTGCACAAGCGACGCTCAACACTGAGGCTCAACCTCCCATTGTTATTTCTCTGGCTCTTCTGTCTGTAGCTGCACACGTGCATCCTCTGTTTGCATTATGTGCTCACCTAATGTCACCCTGATACTCTGCCTACATGCATCATGGCCGAATCAGATTTAGCCCTCAGGGTCACTGGCTCCCCACACCCAGCTCTAAACCTCTGTCTCGTTAAACATTAATGGCCAATATGAAACTGGATTCCTCTCCGTCCAAACGGGAGATAACTGCATTGGCAGTGCAATATGATAGCATAATCAGGCGGAGACAGCTCTGGGGCCCCGACAGCTATAGCTGCTAGCCGGCTACAACGGCTGAGCTGGAAAGACTGATGCCCGAAACAGAAATGAATGACACTGGTGGGGGTTGGGGAGGCTGAGGCTGAGGCATACGTGATTGAGAGGGTGTTTGGCAGTGCTGCTGGGGAACAGATAAGACCTTTGGGAAGAAGCGCAAGATTTGGAATAAAAAGTGGAAGGCCAGCATGAAAGAAGCGGGAAAAATACAAGCGAAGGTGGCAATCACAGTCAGAAAAGCTAAAACAGAGCAGATTTATGAAGAGAGGAGAAAAGTGGCAGCAAGGAGTTTGGATGTTCTGCTCTGCTGAGGCATTTCACAGCACCCCTACAGTCACAAGCTTGTCTTTGTTGTTCTGGCAGTGGAAGATCTGAAAGCCTTTCAATATGAAGGTGTTTTCAGCCTCAAACATAAACTACAATACAGTCTGCAGTGCACATATAGAGGAAATAATTTAAAACTATTGGTATTTAATTCCTGTGACAATTGTCTCACATTATCTGTTTCATCCAACAGGTCATGAATAATGATGATATTACTGTATTTCCTGTTACTGTAGGTTTTTATATGATGTCTCAGGTGTCCTGAGCTGATCTGAATAATACCCTGAAGCACCGCTTTTCATCTGTATTGATGGTTTTAAATTGAAGTATTTGCAGCTCTCATTCATTGGAAAATGAGCCCCTGACAGAGTGTTTGTTTATCTGTGCAGAGTTCATCTCTCAGTATTTTTTAATGCATTGCTGAGTGACTATGCTCCTGAATACTGAATAGCATCTAAGGAGATATTTGACTGTCCCTAACTATTAATGGAAACTTAAATTTGCTCCCAATACGGTCACGGTTCGGCGGGCTGCATCACCTTATCTGATGTCATTTCGGTGAGTCTGTGCTGAATTCCCTGTGTGCAGACCCCACACCATCTCCAACAAGGAACTTAATGGGAAGCTGATGTGCTTGTTAGCAAATGAAAACTGGCAGTGGCAAGCTGTCACTTAAAGCTGCTGGGATCTTCCTCTGTTGTTGTCAACTATGGTGAAAAGCCAGCTCCTTCTGAACACGTCCTAAAGACTGGGAGTGCAGCGCCAAGCCTGTCAAGCATGGCTTTCCCTCCTCCTGCCTCCTTTTCTCGATATTTTCCCTCGCCGAGTGCGTGACCTGCTCGGAAAAACAGATGGCGGCAAGGAGTTTTGGGGTAAGAAATAAGTTGCAAGGACATTGTTTGTGGTTTCCAGAGCTGACAACAAAAATGCCAGGGGGGGAACCGAACACTAAAGGGGAGGGGTGGGGGTGGGGGGGGGGGGGTGTTTTCTCCCATGATGCACAACATCTGTTAACTTGTCTTTTGAGAGTTGAAACGCAGGCGCAGCACTAGGCACAACCTGTATTTTATATTCATTTTTACAGCCCTTTATGCCTCTCAAATGGGATTTATTGTATATACTCTACTTCACATGCCTAATCTTTAATTATATCCATTTTATTTTGTAAGTATTTTATTTTTTGTTCACACTCTATGGATAAAATGATTATTAGCAAAAACAGTGTTTATATTTCAGCACAAATGGCAGTGATCAATATAAAATAATAAACAGAATTAATGATAAGAGAAATGCTTAATGATCATGAGGATATTTTTGATTTATTTCTTTTTCTTTTCTTGCAGTGTATTTGGCAGCATAATTTTCTCTTATTATCCCAAAAATGAAGATGCCTATGTGCAAAGCTCTTGGACGTCCAGATAAGTCGCCGCCACTTGTCTTTGTAGCAAAACCAAAGAATCTGAAAATAAAATGTATTTTATGTGTTGTAAGCTTGAAAGATAAGTGATCAATATTTGTGCCATCATGCCATCAAGCGCTTTCCTGGTTCTAATTAGTACTAATGAAGTACACTTCAATCGGGAGGAAGGGGACTTTGTTTCCGGAGAACCCTCCATGTTTTATTGATGCTAAAATGTATGTGCAAGTTAGAATAAGTCTCGAGAGTCACATGGACGTTTGTTTATTTATGGATCTGATTCAGTTTCTATAGGTGAAAAAGGTACAAAATCAACAGAAACAACAATAAATAATAAACCAGACATTAATGTTTATGGAGTTTAGATTTCCAACCTTTCACAGAGGCAAGTGGTGACTCATAGATCCTATATTTGTTAACTTATGACTTAAAAATGTGTGATTTCTGCATTTTTATTCAAAGGCCTTTACATTTGAGGACGTATGAAGAAGCCAAGTGAGGTTAGAAAGACATAACCAAGAAGGTAAAATGTCTTTGCAATATAAAGGTGGAAAATCAAATAAAAGTTCCAGTCAGCTTCAGGTTTGTCTTGTGTAAAAGGGAAAGATTCTCCTGGGAGTGGCACAAAAATTACTTAATGTAAACATTGAATGTGTTCAAGTATGAGCATTAGAATATATCTGAATATGAATAGGGAGAAGATTGATGGGCTAATTTGAGCTAAATCTAATTCATGTTGAGCCTGAAGAGCTTCCCGACAATTGGTTCGAAGAAGAATTTATACTTTACGACACTGTTAAAGCCCTGAAATGGGCTTTAATGCCACTAAAGAAAACTATGTTATTACATGAAAGGAAAGTCAGGCACATGCCATGACTTCATCTATATAGGGATGCATTATGAAAAAAGTTAAGATGAAATTGGTGGCCTTGAGTGATCAGAAGCTATGTTTTTGTCCATATTTGAAGGGAAGATCACACACACACACGCAAAGCTTTCCATTTTGTGTAGATTATATAGGCAGACATTTCTATTTCATAGCTGAGGAGCATCATTCACCACAGAAACCAGGGGCGATTCTATGACCAAGCTGTTTTCCCATCACTTCACATTAAAACCTAAGTGTTTGGAGACGCCGGCAGCCACTTGAAGCTGTCTGACGTGCATCTCGTGCAAGATCGAGATGAGTCGCAGCGAGAACGCTGCCACAGAATCAGATCTGTTGTTATTAACACACCTGATCTGTCTGCTGTTCTTGGTGGCAGTGAGCTTTGCACCTTTCCAGTGGCAATTACAGTGTGAAAGAAAACTCATTGAGGCTCTGAATAAAAGGTGTGATTAAAGGATACTTCAGAACACTCAAATCATTTAGAAAGCGTTTTTTTTTTTTTTTGTTTGTTTTTTTACAGCAGGTAATTTATCATTTCTATCACCTGGCTGCTTAATTTGTTTCCTAGTTTGGCCGTCAGTGTTGGGTCAAAATGTAAAACGAGTTTTATTTTTTTCTACAACCTCACAAATCAACTGTGAGTTTAATAATTTATAGATAACTATTTCCATTACGCAAACACACAGACATCTATAATCACAGCTTGACCTAGTTAATTTCACATTCCCCTTCATTTCATCTACAGCCAGCTGAATAACATTTTGAAACATGTCCTTCAGCACAAAATATCAGGTATATTACAATGTTGTTTTTTTTTTGTTTGTTTTGGGTTTTTTTTACAGATTTTGTTAATCGTCATATAGCAGAGATTCTTCTGTGGCCTATGTTGCAGCTGGGTTTCAAGATTGTTGTGTTACTTTTACAGTTTTATTTGGTTCAGTGGTTGAGACAGACAGTAATTTGGTTTAATAGGAAATGCTGCACACCAACAACCACATTTTACAAACAACTTCAATAAAAAAAAGTAGCACAGACCATCGTATTTAGTAAGAAAAAAACAAAAAAAACAAACTGACTGATTTGTACTGGTTATACTGGTTGACTGTTGCCTTTAACACGTTGGCTGGAGAAGCTCTGTTGAAGCACTTCCTTCTCAAATGCAGGTTTGAAGCAAAGACAGGACTGAAGCCAACTGTGAATGAATAATTTCACAAGATGGAATTCCAATGTTGAAAAGGGAGGAACTTCATAACTTTGATACACTTGTCTGCTGTCGTACGCCTGTTTCTGCAGTGTAAGCTTGTAGGAGAATATCTTCTGGGACCATTGTGGGTTTGATGATATTGTCATCAAATACTTCAACCACGATGACAAATTGGCTTCAGATCCTGGCACCTCTCCTGGAGTTTGGCAGCGTCTGAGGCCGGCAGACGTTTCCCTTCTTATGGTCGGGATCAAGAAAGGCTGCATCCAAGAAAAATTAAAGCGCAGATTTCCAGCGTGTGTGATAAATTTAGAATGGGCAGCAGTGAAGCGGCTGTAAAACACAGACTAAACCACACTTCAACAATCACGCATGCTGAGGTAGCGCAGCAACCCAGAGGAAACCGCAGAGCGTGGCTCTAAGAAGAAACCATCAGTGGTCTGGATGTTAAAGTTTTTAGGATATATTTAAACCCTACCTCTGGCACTGGCCTTCCCCACTATCAAAAAATTCCAAAATACAATATAACGAAGATACATTTCATAATCTTACCTATGTAAAACTAATTAAATTCAGGCCTGTTTCTCTTCTGAGTTATAAATAAATGTACAATTCACTTAGAGCATGTGTACTGTGCCAGTAGCAGCAGCAGATTTTATCTATGAGCAAAAGATTTAAATCATTCAGACATATTTTTAATTTAAAGCATCATGATGATGCATCAACGTGCAAAATTGGCTGTGCTTCTTCTTCTGAGGGGCTTTGTCAGCCTATTCATTGTCTGGAGTTGTCATTGCGCAGACGAGAAGAGTAATTAAAAAAACATCCAGACCATGTAGGGGAAAACAGGCCAGCTACCCTGAGAATGTCTGATCTCTCAAGCTAAGCAGGGTCTGTCACAGCTTGGTCCTCTACCTCTACAGTTCTGCTCGGAACCTTGGCTTGACTAAATTTGGAGTTGTGGTGGTTACTGGTGGAACAGTTCATTCGTCTTTAGACCTGTCATTTATTTATCGGATACAGCTGTTTTTTCAGACGTTCTCTGTAAACCATAAAAGTTGCAATATTTCCAGTAAATCATGTTTGATGAACTTACACAAACCGTTGGGCACCAACTAGCATAACGTGTTCAGAGTCAATTTGATATCAGATTTTCTCCATCCTGATGATCAGTTTGAACTGAAGTAGTTTTCTCTATAGCGCAGTGCAGTGAGCTGCTTCCATGTGCTTGGCTGATGTAGATATTTGCACGCGTGAGTGATAGAACAGGTCCCCCTCATAAACCGGTATGCAGCCCAGCTGGGCTTTAATTCTGCATCTAAACTGCTGCTCTTGCTGAATATGCTCAAAACTTTGTGTCTCCACATGATCTGTGATGCTAATGTTATCAGTTGATTCTGTGCTGACTTATCACTCTCTTTTGCTCCATCATCATCATCATCATCATCATCATCATCATCATCATCATCATCATTATCCACAAACAAAATTCATTTCATTCATTTTAAATTCTCACTTTAGTCTTGCAGGAAAGGCTTCTGATTTATGCATCCGGCTGTTTAGAATTTCGCCCGAGGTGCTAAAATTTCGAATTAACTCAGATGAAGAGATGTAAAATACCTTTTTTTCTGCCTCATAACTCTTTTAATTTGCCTCATTCAGAATTCTTCGGTATACCTGCTGCTTCAAACGCTGCAGTGACCAATTAGGGATCTTTCAGGGCTGAGATTTTACTGTAGAATCTTAATGTCAGCCACACTGGGTTTGTTCACCAGTGACACACGATAAACTGTTTAAAAATATGCACAATTAGCCATCAAAGCACACACTAAAGGGGAATTTTGAACTTTTTATTAATTCGAGGAAGAGATAATATAATGTGAATCGGAGCCGTCACGCTTCAACCAAGGAGACTAGAATAGCGTCTTTAGTTTGGCACTGGCACAGCTGGGTGTGTCTTCTCCTTAGCATCAATAAAGGCTTCAAGGTTTAGAAAGCAATGTAAAAAGTTACTTGCACACCCGAATAAGAAAATAACATCTTCTCTGTTTACTCTGCTAAATCAGACGTTGATCCGGCCCCCCTCCATGTCCCCGTCTGTTTATAAATAAATACATAAACAGGTCTAACTCTTTATCCTAAATCCCTGTGTCATAACCAGGATGTATTTGTTCAAATGCTGCTATATTCAGAGAGACTTTTAACAAAATGCATCGTCTTTGATAGCATTTTAATGGAAACCACACAGGTTTGTGGTGTGAAACTTGTCAGAACTGATAAAAGGTACATGAGACAATGCCCATATTCCCCCGCCCTGTCTTTTGTACTGGAAACATAGCTTGTCTCCTGGATGAGACGGTTTACTTCCAAACATGCAGCATCTGCTCCAAACATACAGTCATATACTGAAATACGCCACATCTGCAGCACGTCAGCAGCCATAGAATTCAAAGTGAGTGAAACAAAAGCGCTCTGTGTGATGGCAGCACAACACTAATGAAATGCAGAGCAGATGTGCACGTTTTCCTGTGTTGTCCTATGCGCACGCCATTATAGATCCTAGAATGGTTGATGTCCCAAGTGACTGCTGCCAGAAAGTGTCCATCAGAGGGGAAATATAGAGCTCTGCTGACAATGAGGGAATCAATAATTGTGCATCTGGCACAGCATGTTGCAAGCCCCTGAGGATAATAACTATTCAGAAAAAAAAATGAAGTCACATGATAAGTGTCTATTACTATTAGCATTAGCAATAGCTGCAGTAGTGGAAAGAGTAGTATGGCTTTCAGTTAGCTTGTGTAAGGTGACGGATCTACGAAGTAACTAAACACCACGCTAGAACGAAAACTCCCCTTTTTCACAGTCACTTTGGAGGCTCTCCTAAGTGGACCCCACCCACACCTTCACTGCCCTCTCCTGGGCCCCCGTCTCACATCACGTCCATTATGCATGAATGTCAATAGATGCAGTGAATCAATGCAAAACAGAATAATAAAAGATGTCTTTGGTGGGTCCTTCCTGCCTTCAGCGATGCAGCAGAGAGGACCAATTCAATGCCTGTTTGGCAAAACAAGTTATTCTGTTGAGGGAGGCAGGAGCATTGAGGAAACGTTCCAGCGTAGCCCCAGAATGAATGCTGATGGTTTTCATAGCATGTTAATTTAGCGACAGAGCTAGAAGACGCTATTAACTTCAGTTGGTTGCCATTTGAAAGCACCCCATTGTCTGGGCCGTCTTTGTGCGTGTGGGTATTTTTGGTGGGTTCCGATGATGAAGGCGTCACTGCCTTTCTAGTTCGCAGTGCACATCTGTTTCCCTGACAGGCAGGGAGTGGAGAAGAAAGGCACACAGCAGGGGGAGGGTGGGGGCGGCACCGGAGGTGGAGATGCAGTAGAGAAGATATCCAGCGGCTGTGCTGCTGGTGTCAGGAGAGTTCCACAGAGCCCAGCGCACCCCTCCAGCAGCAACTGAGAGAGCAACGTTTACCTGCAAACTTGGTGCCTTTGTTGGCAAATTGCTGGAATGTGTGTGTTTGTGTGTGTGTGTGTGTGTGTGTGTGTGTGTGTGTGTGTGTGTGTGTGTGTGTGTGTGTGTGTGGCAGGTGTGAGTCTTGGACCACAAATGAGGCCAGTGGCTGACAGCTCGTCTTTGTGGCCAGGGTCGCCCCACTTTATCCTTCCCACCTCAGCTTTGAAGCCCCTCCTTAGCTTGACAGACAGCGTGGCCTACTTTTCTCCAACACGCCACTCTCACAATTAAATATCAGCGAAGCGTTCCCTGCACGTGAATGGTATGAATTGTGGCAATGGAGTTTGTGGCTTTTGTCTGGGGGACATTTTGTGGACACTTGGAAGTGTAAATTGGATGGAATTTCTTCTTTAGCCGGATAAATGGAGTGACATCGTTGCAGCATGAGACAGCTCTCTTCATCACCAGGCCAACAAGAAAAAGTGGGAAGAGGTTGTTAATTATTTAATGATTTTATTCACAAGAAACAAAAAAAAAAAAAGCAAGAATTGTATATGGCATGGTACAGAATTTTGTGCGTGTGAATCAAAGAGCCTAAGAGCACAACAGTGGAAATGCAGACAAATGCATCCATCCTGGAGGAAACTCAGGCGTGAAGAGATGTTACATTTGGGTAGAAGCTGATAAAGACCCTCTTTGGTGGATTCCTCTTCCACCATAGCTGCTGTTTCATGCCAACAAACTAGAGTCCTTCTACCCATAAAGATGGGTCTTCTTTTAATAAAAACACCTTTCATTATGTTCCGTTGTTGGAAAATGCAATCAGTGCATGACAGCTTTAAATCTTTAATGGTGTGCATCCCACTCTGCTCTACCTTTAGGCGTTTCCTCCAGTCAGCCAGTGCCGTTCTCATGCAAGGCAGGAGAGATGTTGAGGATCGTGTGTTTTAAAGAAGGAAAGCTGTATAATTGTAGCGGTTAATTTAACATGTTGACATGCTGTCCTCGGGCTTCTGTAGCGCTATGATTTCTTCCAACATCATCGGTTCCAAAGGTACATATCAGATAAAATGGTGAAAGAGGTTAAAACAAGGATTTTAAAGCAGGGAAAAAATAAAAAATTGAAACTGGCTGATCACTTAACCAACATATGGCCTCAAAGATGAAACGAGCGACAAAGCTTTAAACGACAGAAACCTCTAAATACCTCACATTCTATGTGTAATTGAAAGTGGTCCTAGAGGTATGGAGGTGTTAGGAGAAACTTTCTAGCAGGAGCATCAAGAGAAATGTGGACATATCTCAGTTGTTTTTAAAAAATCTGACATCAACAAGCATACACCCAACAGGGAGGACACAAATCGATACTAAAACAGTGAGAACAAGTCCAGGTCAGGACACAAGAGAGCGATAATGAGAAAAGGCCAAGAAGCGGGCACTACAGGGACATGGAAAGTGAAAGAGAAGGAGCGGCGCTGACAGGTCAAAGTAAACATCCAGCATAAGAAAGTAATTAGGGGCTGAAAAGTGGATGAGATGAGGAGGATAAATCCAGCAGCGGTTGACAGGGACTCTGCCTGTGGGTCACAAGACTAGAGGTTTAATAAAGACTCTGTTTTAAATGGTGTTAAACAAGTGCTAGATTATCCAGAGATGGTTCCTTTTAGTACCAGTGTGGACACACAAGCCAAACACAAGCTAGCACAAGTCCTCCTGCAGGCCCTGCACTCAAATCAAATCAGTAATGCAAGCGCTGGGATGACAAATGACCCTCGCACAACACGTAGATAGTGATATATGCAACCACCCGTTAAACCCCCTCCTCACCCTCCCCCTGGAAGCTTGAGCAAGTTTGGATTTGATCGTTATTGGGTCTTATTTCTGTGCTCGCCATGGTGGTGAGGTAGCTCTCGGAGCAGTACACAGTTTATTAGATTTTGCAGGAGGAAGCACTCTGCTCTCTCTGAAAAATGAGGATTAAATCGTCCTGCAGGAAAGGCTGAATTGGCCCTCAATTGATGTGGTTACACAGCTGGGAGTACAGCGCCCGGCTGCTACAGTGCACGTGATATCACTTTGGATGGGTTCCCTATGGAAGGGCTAATGTGGCTCCTTATCAACATGTGATCCAAATTGCATCATGTTCTTTTAATGAGGTTGCCATTCAGCTTGGGGGGGCAACGTACAGTAAACATAAACACTCAAGCACAGGCACGAAGTCAGAGTTAAAGGAACCATGTTTAAGGCAGTAAGCAAGTTTAAGAACAAGCTTCACACGGACACACGGATGTCAGCTAACAGTTTTTAAAGTGAAATTAAAGTTAAACTTGCTAACGATATTACAATTAAGAAATTAAATATAAAGTCTCAAAGCCAGCTGGATATTTCCAGGTTGTAGCCTCACAGTAATATTGGGCAGAGACATCTGGCTAGCTGTTTGCAGGGTCATCTTCGGTTACCAAAGCATCCAATTAGCTGTGAACTTCTTACAGATCGGTGGGGCTGGAAGGTCTTTTTAGGTAAGAAGCTGTGTGCAGCCTGCTCATCTACATTTTTAAGCACACTCAGATGCTCAAACTGACCTCTGACATTGTTGGCCAGTACAGAACATGCTTCCTGCAGCACGAAGGACACTCGGGGATCCAGACTTTCAGATTTCACAAATTTACACAAGCAACTTGTTGACATTACTTCTTCCTCATCCAAATTTGCTTCTTTACATTTACAAACAGATTCAGGGTGAGATCTGACATATTAACATCCCTCTCTTCTCACATGTTTTGTATTTAACCTGTTATTTCTTCTCTATCCGCCCAGCTCGACTTCTCCAGCACGATGTGTCTGTCAGATTAAAACCACAGTGTCTCAGCCGAAGGTCAGAATGAGCGATGTCCATGTCTTATCACCATGAGTCACTTTCGAAACGTTGTGATAGGAAGATTTCCTGTTTTTATGACACTTTGGTCCCGAAGGAGCCTTCAGGCTCTGCAGCCAGAAATGATTTCCTCCATATTTAACCTGCGCTGCTTCGTCCTCAGGCACTTTGGGAACAAAGTAGAGGACATCGCCGCTCACTTTTCTTCAGGTTTTCAACTTTTTACTAAACAACAATAAATGCATAAGTTCCACTAAACAAATCAGACAATTAATAAAGTGCTGCAGACAATTAATAAAGGCTGCATAATTACATTTTTTAAGAGCTATGAGGTGGCTTTATTTCCATGGAGCTGTTACATAACTGTAGTAGTAATAATAATGATAATAACGATTCTTAATAGTTTATGACCCCAGAATTCCCAGAAACTTTATATCTTGTATTTATTGAAAGCATTTACTGGCTCTGAATGGCTCTTGGAGATGAGCAGGATGATAATCCGGTCGATCTGATGCACCAGTTTGTGTTGGATGTCACTGGATAATTTTATGGTGTCAGAATGTGGCTTGGTCTCCAACAACAAAAGACAGAAGGAAAAATCCTCATCAACTCATCTCAAAAAGATTCCTCTCATGCAATAAATTCCACTTTCTCCTGCATGGGTAGTTCAGGATTCTTCTCCAATTAACTTAATGTTGCCATGCCTTATTACTTTTGGATTAAAAAGGGAATATTGCTGTGATAATTACACTTTGTCATGCTGAAATTACACATGAATGTAATATTTTATACTGTCTACATCACATAACCTTAAACGTGGCACCATTCTTCCAGCTCTGTGAGAGTTTTTCCCAGACTAAAATGTATCAGATTGTTTTAAATAAAATGTTCATTTTGAGGACAAATACAAAGACTAATATTTAAATGCAGCTCTTAATCTGTCTGACTTGGTTTTATCTTCTTTGCATTTAAGCATCTATTTTAATACCTAAACGTAGTGAATTAACGTAATCGTATTCCTTACTGAGGTAGCATGGTAAGAAACCTCTCATAAAGCACCTCAAAGCAGATATTTGGTTTGTGATGTTTCCATTTCTTTTCACAGGGAAAGATTCAAGGATTCAAGGATTCAAGGATTCAAGGATTCATGGAGCTTTATTGTCATACTGGTACACGTTTGCATATGAGACAGTACGAAATAGCACTCTCAAGGTCTCAGTTAGCCCAGTAGATCTAAGCTGCAGCAGACAAAAAGCCAGATGAGGATAAACTAATATCTGAGACTCTGAAATCAAATCTGACTGATTCTGGAAGGTCTCTGAAGCTGCAACAGCTCCCAGAGAAAACCCAATTGTTAAAGAAAGGCTCAAATTTTTTATTTCAGCCTGTGGTGCACCATCATAGCTAGCTGTTTCTGTGATGGAAAGTGCACCAGCCATGCACCTCTCTGGTGGTATAGTGGTTAGGATTTGGCACTCTCACTGCCATGGCCTGGGTTCGCTTCCCCACCAGGGAACGATGTTTTTGGGTGGCAGCTGCTCAGCCTGTAGGCTCCCAGTTGTGGAAAAAGAAGCAAAATGATGGGACATTTTTGGAGCACTTCCAAGGTGCCCTGGAGCAAGGCAGAGAACCTTCAATCCTCAGAGCACCTGTGAAGGGTCTGAAGGCTTCCGCAGTGATTTCATCTGCTTGTAGGTTCATGTGCAAAAATGTGTTTTAAACCGAGCAAAACAATTATTTCCTGGATTCTGCTACCTCTGCTTCATCATGATGGAACAGGTGTTTGTCAATCTGGCATTTATCTACATCTACTGTATCACATTTGTCGAAGGTAGAAGTAAAAAAGTGTTCATCATGTTCTTTTGTCTGCCCAAAGTCACACTGAGACGTGTGTTGACTCAGGTGACCTCAATTATCCTCACCAGTGTCATCTGTCTGTTTTTTATTTTATTGTCTATATCTATTGATCCTCCGATCACAGTGACATACCTGACAGTTAATTGGACTCGGGGGAGTTCTGTCTGAACTCTGTCCCCTACACTAATTGGCTTTACTTTCGTAACCACTCTGTTTCCTTTCTTTTTTCTTTTTTTTTTTGGCATGGTCGTAGTGCAGATCAAATGGTATCCACTGCCACATGGCATTAGTGACCTTGCATGTTTTGAACACACGCGTGTTCATGTTAGCAGAAGATAAATCATCAGTTTCACAGACTGGGACGAGTTCAGCTCCGGAAATAGAGAAATGCAAAATCTGTTGCATTTTCCTGGAAAACGCAGTGTCGTACTCAGAGTAAAATATTCAGCCTGTCGACTTAACTTACCTTTAATCACTAAAACTCTTTGAGTAAAACATTTGGAGATGAACCTGAGATAAACAGGTTGAAAACTGGTGAGTGGAAGACTCCAGACATAAAAAAAATGGAGCCAGACCAATCAGTCACTATGTGCACCATGACTGACTGCTCGGTCCGGTTGGCCACAGTGCGAGCCGGATCTGTTACCTCAGCGCTTCTGGCCTCTATGGACTCCAGTCCTTTACACAGAGAGGATGCTGGACTGTTTGGCTGCACTGAAGTGAGGTTTTTCTGACAAAAGACCACAGCAACCTCACACCATCCTGCACTCTCGGGTTGCCCATGCAAAAGGACGCTGATTTAAGGGTTTTACTGTCGACCACACAAGAAACCCGGGGTGGGGGTGGGGGGGGGGG
>BJFM01000350.1:373271-390237 GCA_016586285.1 Arothron firmamentum
GGGGGGGTAGAGAGAAAGAGAGAGCGAGAGCCCTGCATGAATGGCCCAGAATTGATATGCAGTGCACATTATATTTTTGTCCTCTCCCACTTGATTTGCATTAACATTGTTTAAAATGGAGGAAGAGATAAGTCTCAGCAGCGTAAGTTGCCCTCAAGTACATGATCACAGTGACTTAATGTGCACCGCTTCCGTCGTCAGCGGTGAAGGGCACAAGGATCTCAGCATTAAAGTACGACTTTGTGCAATAGAATCAGGTCAGTTAGTCCATCCATCCAGCCATGCATCCAGCTATCCCCTCAGAGTGCTTCCAGTGTTATTAAAAAAAGAGAGGGTTATTTTATTCAGAGGATAAATGAATGAAAACTGTTTGTGTGTCAGAATGAAGCTGTAATTTTCCACTAACACGTGATCAAATCCTTCAGCTTTTCTCGCCCATCAGAAAATACTGGCTCTGGATCACAACCACATTTTGCAGCAGCTTTGAAAAAGGAGCGCCTTGCACATCTTGCTTTATTGAGACAATTGCTGCTCCGACACTCAAACCAGTACTGAATCCTTCACCGTGCATAGTATGGACTGAAAGAAAGAGAGCCGTGATGGCCAAGTGCTGCGACTGAAGTTCAGATGCTCGACTGTCAGTTCAGGCAGTCAAGTCCACTCCTTCATCCACACAGCGTGCTCCTGTTGCTGCAGCATCCTCACATCCATTGCCTTTTAATCATGTGTACTCGGCTCCATCTGCTTGCCGATGTGTGTCGCCAGTTATCAGCCACTGCTGCTGTCATCACAGTGGAACCATCAGTAACAAATGAATTATTTATTCAATAACAATGTATGATGAATCATTTTTAAAAATTGGTGAGATGTATTAGATTTATCATTTAATATTTTAGTTTGATTGACTTTTTACGGTTTTGTGGACTCCTCAGTCTGCTGGGCTCCCATCAGCACATGAGATCGTGATGTAAATTGTCAGAGTTAATATTGTTTCTTATGTGTCATTAAGCATAGAACAATTGCTCAGTCATGACTGAGATCTGTCCTCATTAATTACTAGGACCTAAAAAATTACAGTCCTCCAGCAGTTATTAACAAAAACCGCTGTTACTGATTGCTACAACATATAAAACGTAAAAATTCTATCATACTTGACGACATTTACTGTGCTCAGATGCAATTTAAAAATGCAACAAGGTAAAATAAGGTTAATCTATGAAAAGTCCTCCATATTCTATGAATTGATTCATTATATATATATAGATATCACACTAATGCAGGCAAAAATAAAACACAATATCAAAGTAAAAACATCTGAACAAACACATCTGCCTGTAGCCTGTAAGCTGCCCGCTTAACTGCAAACAACAGAAAAGCGCAGATAACGACTGATGAAAGTACACACCAAAGCGTTTAGCCGATGAAGAACCAGATGTTTCCCTAAACTGAATGGATACAAAGGCTTATACAGCAATGCACATAATCATCTGCATGTCTAACAGTCTGACAACAACAATGACCCCATGGAAGACGCCATCTAGTGACCAACTGGGATACCCAGAAATGTCAAGAGTCCGAGACATCTGAATCTACAACTGCGGTGTGGAAAAATACTATCAGTCTGCATCAGACCTTTTTCCTTAGATTGCTGCGATACGGACCATCTGCAGTGGTGCTCGTTAACAGCGGCGCCTGTTTGAAACGATGGCCGTGGAGCTGCTCAGACTAAAGCCAGTGGCCCGTGTAATGTATGCCGCGTGTTACAGGAAAGGGCCTCTTCTGTCGACGCACAGCGAGCCAGGACAGAGAAAGGACAACCTATGGTATGACGTGCCACAGCAGTGTCACCAGCGGTCACGCTCCATCTCCTCTGCTCTTGTTAGTGGAAGTCACAGCCTGTCAGGTGTGTCAGGCGGTGAACGTAACACGGCCGATGTACAGTACAGACCCTCTAATTTATTCATTTCGTGACGTGCCAGAGCCCTCGACAGCAGAAACAACTTCCTGGTGGGCTTCCCTGAGCTGAATACAAAATGGATTCAAATTAGAAAGTGTGCACAGCTAACAGGCCGAGACAATAGCCGTGATGATGATGACGAAGTGAGGAAATGACTCAGCATTAAAGTTGAGGCTTCTTCTTATTATTAGTTCAATCACTGTCAGATTAAAAACTCTGGTTGGAGCTCTGTGCAGGAAACTGCAGTCAATCCATCAAAATATTGGACACTGTCAGAGATGTATTCTAAATCCCAATCACAAAATCACAGCAAGTCCTTAATTCTATTTATTCTGTCTGTGTTATTTTATGGTTCATGTGTTGGTGGCTGTAGGTGCTGATGTTGACAGAAGGGAGCCTCTCCTCTGGTGATGGTGTAAATGACTCCATAACAGCCAGGTCATCTCAGCACCAGCTCATCCACACGTGCACAATGACCGTCACACTGATGGGGGGGGGGGGAGAGAAGACATAACAGAATTATGTGGAAAGCATTTCACATGGCCACCACGTCTGTGGTTTATCACCAGAGAGCCTCTTTTAAAAAGACAGCTCCTTCTTGTTATCGGTCCTTTGATATGAATTACAATCATCTACTGATAGCGTTCTTAAAAACATAGAAAGCTAAATAATCTACCCTTATATCTGAGTTGTCTCCTGACAGGTAGATTCTGGAATGACCAGTACTGTCCGGCTGTAACTCAGGCTGGGTCTTCAGCACCTGGGATCCCGTGTTCCCGGAGTGTCGTGGTTCCTCCGGCGAGGACGTCCATTACCTCCACTGTAATCTCCGCCGTCTTAATGGCGGCATCCAGAGAAACAAAGACAAAAGAGTAGAGGAGGACAAGTTTTTGTGCACTTAAAACACGAGGAGCTGGCAGAAACGTCTCTTTTATCTTACAGCACAGCTGGAATGTAGCTGTGAAACTGAATCAGGTAGCAACACGAGTGCAGAGGAGTCCACCGAAAGATCTCAGGCAAAAAGCTGCTTTTGTCGCTTCTTACAGCAAATCAGGGACAAAAATGCACAAATTTAGTCAGTTTCAGGTAATTACTCTTGTTGATATTATACTTTGTGTCCATGAGTCCACAAAGGAAAAGATGATTTAGATAATTGCTTTGCGTCAAATGCAGTTAACCTTCACCAAACTCAATGTGAAAGACTGTTAACAATTAGCAAATTAAAGACAAACTAAAATGAGAATATGGCTGAAGAGTGGAACCAAGCTAATTTTCCACTTTGTCAAATTACTTAAAAATTTTCGATACAACCACCTGAACAAGTAAGATTATTGTGCTCGAACAGTGTCTCACAGAAGTCTGTTGCCTGGACAACAATGATGATAAAAAATAGGGACAGAAAAATAAGGGAAGAGTCCAACGTCCTCCATCCCCCAGAAGGAAAAAGATAAGCCTTTACTCAGCCTCTCATATGTTTTATTTCTCCAGCAGAAGCAATCCTTCACCTTCAGCTCTGATAATTCCAGTCTTTGCAATGGTCTGTAAATATGGTTTGTCTTCTTAAAGAAAATATACACCTTTCAGTGATAATTACCTGACAATCATTTCTGAGCCACTCTGGAGCATCCACATCAACAGCTCCTGTCTAAGATACAACGGCAGCTGGACATGTCCAGACCCAGTGGTTGGGCTGCTGAGGCTGGTAGTGGCCAGTCATTCCTGGGCGTCTTTAAGACCATGGCGGCGTGTGTCACCTGTTCAGCCCCCACCCACCACCTCTTGTATCCCAGCATGCCTCCGCTCTGTACTTTCCATTCTGCTGCACCATCAGGTCTTCACGTCCCGCAAAGTTAAATGCAGGGAAAGGTCAGTGAGATATTGACAGAGATCTGCACAGGACTGTGACATTTGAGCCCGAGAGCGTGTCTTTTATAAGGTGTTCGATATCGCACGGATATGGGGGTGGGGGGTGGGGTCCATTGCATGAAGGTTAAATATCAATGATGGTGTGGTCAGATGATTTACCAGGTAAGCGAAAACATACTGTAGGTGAAATTCCCAAAGATACCGCAGCTGATTTCACAGATGCTCTGTATATTTCAGTACCTGTGGTGTCAGGAGGCCTTCTGTAAACTCTTAGATTATTAAAATCATGCTGCATCCCTGAACACATGAACAGGGGAGCCCATCTGTTGTCATGGCCAAGTGGCGACGAAGCAGAAATCCACTGTGCTCACCTGGCGCAGGTTTGAATCCTGGAAACGTTTTTCCGATGTTCAAGATACGACATAAGAAGACAAGCTGTAATATCAATGTTATACATTTTATTAATCAGGGATATTGGTCTCGTTCCTCTCATGAGTACAGTGCATGAGAGGCACGAGAGCCCGCACAAGCTAGCTTAGTTGCAGCTGCTATGGATACAAGAGGTTCTGTAAGAGTCTGCACCTGACAAAAGGTTTTAATCAAAAATCATGTCAGCATTCATTTATGTAATGGTAACCACCACGAGGGACTGACTGACTGTTTAATTATTCTCAAACGCACCTGCAAACATGCACGTGCACACAGCAGCCACTGTGAGCACAAAAAATAAACCCTGAAGGACATTTCTGCTCTTTATCTCCACTAAAAACAACTGTTGAATGTGTTCAGATGTATTTCATTAGTTGATCTGTCATGACACATTAGGAAGCAGCATAGTTTAAAAAAAATTAAAGACATACATTACCATTACTGGACTAGATAAGGTACTTGCTTCTTGATTTTGTGATGTATGGAAGGTTTTTGTTGAATCCTGAACTGAACCGCCTGCTGAGCATGTGCCGTGTCTGTACAAAGGTCCCTCCTCATCTGACACTGAGATGGAAATTTTTGTTTTTGTTTCACCACATGAATAAAACAGCTCAGTGATTCCAGTGCAGAGAATGGCACTGGCTTTTCCCCCACAGAACAGAGGCTGTGGAACATCCTAGATCATACTGTAACAAGTGGATCCGTTCTGACCATACAGCTCTTTTGGTTTGATTCTGGATCCCTGCAGCTACCCACAGAGGAGCACATGATGCCCTGGAAATAATGCGGCGTGGTATGTTATGGCGTTACACTTTTTTCGGTGGTTCAGAAACGCCGCATCAGGGACACCCAGAGTCAGACAGCCGAAGAAGAGTTTGAACTAATGGTTAAATTGGGGGAAAATAACAGCACGGACGCTGAAACGGTAGATCCAAGGACACTTCCTGTCCCTCACAAAGCTCAGAACTGGCTCTGTTTAATGATAGTGTGTCTCAAAAGTGCAGAATGTTTCTGATTGTACAATAAATAAGATTCTATTTTACTTTTTTTTTTTTTTTTTGCTCTGACACCTTATAGTGTCATTCTGTGAGAAAATTTCGGTTCTCTAATGTCAGACACCTTTTACAGCTTTTTAGTGAGGATCATCAACGACATCCTTGGACACAGTAATGCTGAAATTTTGGAAGTAGGATATCGAGTATAAATGTTTTGCTGTCGGACGACAATGAATGCCGACTTTCCATTTACGTTGGAGTCTGTGTGAATAAAAAAACTATCAGTTAGCTTCATCATGTCCTCCAAAAGCAGTTTACATCCAAAAAGATTGTATCCAGTAATTTCTAGTGTCATTATTAAAATCAAATTAATTTCTTCTGTAGCTTTACAATGAGTCTTCCAGTCTTCTGGCTGAGGCATTAAACAAGTAAGTAAACTACTAAACACCACACAAAGGTGACCACAGGACTTTTATTTTAAATTAAAAACTGTCTTTGGAACAGCCGCAGACCACCTTTGGTGCTTATCTGATTCGCCTGTCCCAACATCTTCATTCATTGACTCCGAGGCAGAATCCTCATCCTCTTCAGCTGTTGGGGGGAGATAATACAGCAGGTTATCATCAGTCATGAGCGCAGCCTCATTGTCTGCTGTATTATCTGGTACGGCAGCAAACATTGTTACATAAATCCAGCTGATTGGCATCTACTGGTTTACAGACAAATAAAAGATTTATCTCACATGTTTGGATTTTACCCTTTTTTGTAAATGTTCTCAAAATAAAAGCATGCACTTTTATTAAGTTATGTACATGTTTTTCTAGCTCTCATATATGTTTTGTAGCTGGAAACAGCTGAGTTGATCTCTCTGAGATCTGAGCTGATCTATCTGAGAGCTGTGTTGAACACATGAAGACTAGAATCTAGAATAGATAAATAGATTTCATGCAAAGGCTCATGCATGGAATCTGTCATCCATTGTAAGAAGCAGGCTTTTTAACAATGCACTTCACTCAATACTCTGCAACAGCAAACTACAACATACTTGTTTCGCTCCTTGTTGCAGGAAAAATAGAGCAGAAAGGCATGTATTGATGTTCTTCCTGTTAAAAATGGGGCAATAAATAGAAAATTATATAGTCTCATTTGAAACCAGAGGAGATTGAATGGTGTCTGTTAGATATTGACCCACAACATGTTTGCATTTACAGGCTTTCCTGTCGCAGAGGATCAATAAATGCTGACGAGGTGAGGGAAGGTTAGGGTTTATTTGCACATCATTGTGGTTATACTAAACATCTGTGCAGATGGCCTTTACTGGCGGCAGGAGAAGTGCAAAGTCATCCAGCTGATAAATGAATGAACAAATACAGGTAGGTGCACCAAAAGCAGCTCTTCTGGCGTATTCAGTCAGGCAAAGGTCAACACCGAAGGAGGCGAACAAATCAGATTGTAGGCAAAATGTCAAGCAGAAGACTAAAGCAAAAATAACAGATTTTCATAAAGGAAAACTGCCCACAGGGTGTTTTTTTCTATATGATGGCATGCATTGATAGGGAAATATGACTGAGATTTGATTATTTCCTTTAGTTTTCCTGTCCAGAAGGTAAAACATTCAAATAATCAGGCATCCAGATCACCGCAAGTTCTAAAACACCGTTAAAAGCTTCACTGATTTCACTAATTACTATTTTTTTAAATTTCCTGATCACATTTTGCTCCACATGAGTTATGTCATCAGGATAAAGAAGATAAAGAAAGATAAAGGAACAGAGAAATGGAACAAGACAGTGTTTTCTATGAGTCAAACTTACCAGGCAATTTGGGGCCCCATTTCAGAGGTCTAATGGGAGATGGACAGTGATGGACAGCACATGTGGGCTACTTATTAATCTGGGAACAGCAATTGGAGAACCTCTATCGACCTGCAGTAAATTAAATAAGGCCCATCCTGAAATGGCATTATTCTCCCTCAACTCTCCCTCTGCTCCTCTCTCCTGCTGCAGAGGATTAGAGCAAAGAAAATGAGAAAATTTAGTCTGTGAAATCGTGATGGATATTTACCACACATACTGTAAGGGGTATATACACTATGGGGGAGAGATTAGCTTTCCAATCATGAAGAAAAGCACACAGGGCTTATGGGAAAATACAAAAAGTCAATGTTTGATTTAAGTACTGAAGAATTCTTTAGAGTAGGATGGGTCGCTGAGGAGAAATGTGGGCTTTTATTCTGTGAGACTTTCTCTTCATATCAACCTTAGTTGCAATCTTACAGTTTTTGACCCTCAAGGCAAATCTGGACAACCACACACTCATTTAGGGAACACGGATCCTTAATTTTGTTCTTCATTGTGGTCTTGAGACAAAGAGGGCCACAGAAGTTCCAATCGGGCTGCACCACAGGATGGTGGGTGACTGTGAACCCTAATTATAGACGGTATTTGAAAGGCAGTTAGCCTTATTACAAGATTACCGCCTGGGAGCTAATGTGCTACACTGCTTTCACTTTCCTTTCATTTAAACGTCTGCTAAAGCACAACTACAAGCGCAAGAATTTAAATGTTACCTTGTTTTAGTGATTATTCTGTTTTTTAGAAAGCTGGGATTGATAATTTAATCCTGATGTTAATTTTTGTTACATAACTGCGTACAATGCAGCCATTAATCAAGTGTAATTTTAAAGCTTTGATCCAGGCATAGAGTTGAGCTGATGTTGTTTCTTGGCGAGTGGAGTCAGCCGGGAACCGGATCAGTCGAGGATCACTACAATCCAAGCCCAGATGTGTGAAAGATAATGCTTAACAAGACATTGTAATTGTGCCCAAATTCTACTTAACTGGAATAGAAACATTTGTGACCACTAAGACGAGCCAGTGTATACGTTCCCTCCAATGACCTGTTACCCCCTCCCCCCAATCCTGCTCCAGATGCTTGTCACAATAAAATTCCGCTAATTTCCGTCCACTTGTCTCTTCAACGTTCATCTTTTCCAGGTGAGACAAGCCTCGGACCATTGCGGTGTCGAGCCACTGGCGGATGTCTGTGTTTTCTTTCTCTCTACCCACCAGATGAACCAGATAAGGCCATGTTTCTGCCAGGAGAGTGCAGAAAATGGCCTTGCAGGTGTCACCTTGTCCAATAATAGCCCGGCTCCGTTGGATATCCATCAGTCTGCTGTCAGTTATTTAGGGCAGCTTTACACCCGAGTCTACGAGGGCCTGGGGGTACCAGACGCTTCCACACCGAACAGTTCTGCCCTTACTCCCTAATGCAAGCTCACTTTCTCAGAAGTGACTTGTAATGCTGAGTCACTGTCCAGGTGGGTGGTTTCACCTTTGAGCGGCGCTGATTGTTTTAACCGAACAGAATCAGGCTCCAAGATGAATCATTTTGTTTCAGCCAATCAGCATAGGTCCAGGAAGTGGCCGTCAGAGTGGGAGGGAGGAAGTTAAGAAATCTGCTGTAGTTAATGCTGACCCAGGCATTGACTCTGGCGCTTGGAGGGGCAGAAACACAGAGAGGCTGGAACAAATCTGACCATGATGAGGAGGAGGAGATGGTGGAGGCAGATGAGCCCAAGGAAACAACGTTTTTCTTTTCTCCAAAACTAAGCTGCAAAAAGATGAGCTAACGGAGTAGTTTCTGAATTCGATCAGGTCAGCTGGCCCCCCCTCCCCTCCCCCCACACTGGGACCTCATTTCACTGAGCCCAGCTTTCAAGAAGAGCTTCCTTAATTTTAAAGGGACAAAAGGGACGGCCCTATGGGGGAAGATCTGGGTTCTTCAGAGATGCAGCAACTGCCCAGATGTGCTTTATCCTCCTGTGTTATTGCCTGAATAATTAATTAGTATACATCATTAATAATCTCAGATGCTGAAACCGACATAATGTCTCTGAAAGTTTTAGTTTAATTGACAATATCCTCCTAGTTTTTGAACTTAATTAATAGTAATTATTTTTGGAGGTGTCTGTATTAGAGAAAGATCAGCATGAAGCAGGGACGTGTCATGGCTCAAACCAAGATTATATTCTCTTTCTCAGTGTGACGTATCAGAAAGATATGAATTATACTCAATTACCACAATTTCCTCAAACACAGTTGCTGACGAGCTGGCCGCTTTGATAAGCACTTTTCCACAATTATGAATAAATGACTTGAGACCTGCTCCCTCTGCCAGAGCCTTTCGGAAGTAAAATGACCTTACATTTAAAGCCAGGGTGACAGTTATCCATACCAGCTGGACTCCATCTAACTTCAGATCTGTACTCAGATTTCCTGACAGACCAAACATGATCTGGTAACAAAACTCACATTTTACCTGGAGTTTCTTATTACAGAAAGTTGTTGGAGGTATTTTTGTGAGCCTAGTTCCCAGGCACCTTCCTGAGATCCATGGTTCCTTTTAAAAATCATGTGCTGATATACAAGCAGCATTTCTCCAATATTTTAGAAAATGTAACCAGCTAACTTAATAACTAAAGGCCATATTTTGTGTGTTTTTAATGGTTTATGTTGAACAAAATATTTTCATGGAGCACAGCATCCCCCCGATGCCATCAAAAGCTGCTTTATTTCTATAAACTTCAATCTAACCTTTCATACAGCGTTAGCTTTTGTTCAGTGTTAAATGATGGATTGATGGATGAACCTTCACCACACAAGCACCACGAGCACAACTGTATGAAGTCTGGAAAATGACACTTTCGGCCTGTGGACCAGCATATCTGCATCTTAATAAAATTTCCATGCACCAATTTGGGTGATAAGGTTGGGAAGCTCTTAGGTCTGGCTCCCAGATAGTGCCAGAATTATTTTCTAGTATCTTGCAGAACCTTTGCCATCTAATTAACGCCGATTTCAGAGAGAAAAGCCAAATGTTTCCATTCCCTTCAATTATGCCAAAAACAAGACATGTCCGTGGCCTCGGGTCACTCAAAGCATGCTAAAGCAAGACAAGTAATTTTTCAAAATGGGTGATAGGCCAGAGTGTGATGGGGAAAAAAAAAAAATCCCTGGCAGCAGACTGGTGGATGAGTCCGTAATTATGGTTCAAGCTCATAGAATCCATTAGTTAGAAATGCCAGATCCAGCAGGAAAAAGCATATTTGAAGTGCTCCAAATGTCCTCTGCTCTGCATGATTACAGCTACATTGCAGCTTTGCCTTCAGTTGTGACAATTAACGTGGAATCTGTGGTGCCATTTGAAGTTCTGGTCAGTGTCCACACCTACATTTTGAATGGATTTCATTGTGAGAGTGCTCAGAATCTACCAGGAGAATGGTTCCTCATGTGATTTCATCTAATTAGCACGGCATAATGAGATCACGGTGAGCTGCTAATAGATCAAATATGGAAAGAGAAAAGTTGTGCGGCGAGTTCAGAGAGGTGAAAATCACTGGAGCTTCTTAAACGGCTGAGTGCTGGTATGGATCAGTGATATGGACTGAATGACACTCTTCTTCAATATCAAGAGATTTATAAGGAGTTGTGAACAGATGTTGAAGGCAAAAGCCCCCATCAGCATTGTCATTACCGGTGCTAACAAACCCCCCCTGGGCGTTAAATGGCCACTCAGCCGGGAGTTCAACAGATCCATTACCGCAACATCTGAATTCAGCACGTAGGAGACAACAGGAAAGCACAATGTGTGTGTGTGTGTGTGTGTGTGTGTGTGTGTGTGTGTGTGTGTGTGTGTGTGTGTGTGTGTGTGTGTGTGTGTGTGTGTGTGTGTGTGTGTGTGTGTGTGACTTCCTTTTAGTGCACTGAAAGGCAAACCCATTTCATGCATGTTCAGGGTGGAAACAACATTTCTCCCTTCACTATTCAGCTCTCATTAATCTCATTGCTAACTGCCATCCATGTGCACACAGAAAAGACACTGCATCCATCTGTTTGGTTGCAGTGTGTTCATCAGCAGTGTGTGATCAGCTTCTTGAAGGTTAAAATTCATAACCTCAGCGATGATCACACTTTGATGAATGAAAGCCATTATTTAAATTTTGTGCTCTCCTACAAGTTGATTTTGGTGCAGTGCTCCTACATTTTGCCCTTATCTTTTTTTTCTATACCAAGCATGAGTCCAGAGTGTGACGTTTAAATCTTATGAGATTATTTTAAACTCTAAAAGCATAAGCATATTACAAAATGATCCACAGGCCAAAAACACATCAAGTAATTGAAGATGACTTTAATCTTCAGATGGAAATATTCCTAATTGCAGACGTAGAGAGCCTGGCTGATATCAAACCAACAGAGGCTATCTCCATTCCATCAAACCCAACAGAACGCTGCAGTTGTGACGCAGCTGCAATAGGAGATGTTGGGGTAATCCAATAAAGGCATTAGCGTACCATTAGTAGGGCGCTTCCTGGCATTGTAGGGACACACAGAGCCTTGTTTAGCCTAATCGTGCGTCCCTGTTAGCATTTATTTATGGAAGCAAGATGTCCAACCACTTAGAAGTGAAATGTTGTCTGTCCATTAATGCTGATGTCTAATCAGAACCTTCCAAAGACATTTTTAGGGCCTGGCTGGAGTCCAGTCGACTTCTGGATCTCATTTTAAACGCACTTGTCCTGCAGCTACAACTAAAAATAATAATATATGTATTTAGTGCAACCACCCTGAGAAACTGAGTTTCTGTAAGCTCCTGCAGTTTTTCACTTTCCAAGTAATTTATTTTATATAAAAATGCAGCGCTACATTCTTATTACCTCATTAGAGGTGGCAATCTGACTTTTTACATGAATGATCAGGGCTGTGAGGCTGTTAATGTTGCCCAGAAACGGTAAAAGCTCATCATCGCAGACCAAAGAGAGTCTGGATAAGGCATTAATCATAACTATTGAATGATCAACTCATGTAGTCCATGTAATCTTTGGGCAGGTTGACAAAGTGGTGCACAGAGACACAGTCTCCAGTATCTCTGCAGGTCAGTGGTCATTTCTAACACCTGATTTACCAACTTATTTCAGCTCATCCTGCATCAGGGTGCAACGATATAAGCAAAATCTGATCAGCAATGAATCCATAATGTCTAAACTTTTTACCAAATGCTTTGCAATTAGCAGCATGTAAAAAGTGGAATAAGTCACTTATATATTAATGACAAGAATAATTTAATTCATTACTAATATAATTAGCCTCATTTGAAATGAGCCCTCTAAAACACAGATCACAACCTCAGATATTACTTATATTATGATATTATGTTTGATATTGTAATGAAATGTGCTAATCTTTGTGTGTGACCTATGTAACAACACATTCATTAATGAACATCATATTTCAGTCTCCTATTTAAACACTCAGGTCCCAGGTGAGACTACTACACGCAGGCTTTGACCCAAATTTAATTTGATCGGATGGGGCTTTTAGAGACCAGGTGCATGTGCGCAGGTATTTTTTTTTTTAATCAAAACACTTTCAGCCAAACACAAATAGAGGCTAGTTCATCAGATTCACGTAGGATGAGTCGGCTAATAGAAGGAGTAGGCGACTTATGACAGATCTTCACCTTCCTCCCTCTTCTTCTTGGACAGCTCTGGGTTCACATGTGCAGCCTGGCCCCTCCTCTGAGGCTACCGGCTTTATTTATTCAGCATCCACCTTCCTGCTGATAACCCTCATAAGCTCTTGTAAGCCTGTGCCAATAAGTCCATCAGAACATTTCCCTCTTTGCTGGACTGATTCCCAGCCATGCTTGATCTTGACATGGAGCTCCGAACTTTGATGGCATCACGCACAGAGAAACAAGTCGTCTTCTCGGCGCAGGGGGTCTTGTTTAATGCCTGTTTGGGTTATGTTTGTGTCATTTGTTCACTTTGGATTGCTTATTTCATTATCTCAAATTGGAAACTTGGTTTGGAACAACAGGTTTAATGATAATAACAATTTCCTTCTCATGTTTAATAGATTTGACTGTGGAAAATTTCAGAAGAAACAAACAAAAAAACACACACAAAGAGAGCACAGAACACAAGGAGAGCACAAGGTTGTATAAAATTTTACATCTGAGGTCTGAAAACGCTGACTCTTACCTCTGATTTGATTTTCATCAAAGGTTTCTTGTGTGCAGAGATAAAATATTCAGATCAAAACATGTTCCAATGAAAACTCTTGAATATGCATGTAACACTGAGGGCAACGTCGAAGCATTTTCTGCTGCCTTCTTCCAGCTTGTGTTTTTTTTTGTTGTTTTTTTTTGCCAGCACATTTACCAGGCCAACAGAAAATAGTCAGCTCAGTAAACACATATCCACACGTGTTTATCCGCAGAAGCTCTGATGCAGCTTAAAACTGGACTTGCATAGTCTCATTATTAAAGAATATGATCTCTTAATCAATTAGCATTACCTTATTATTTATTTACAGTTATGGGTGAAATATTGAACCCAATCCTGATTACAGTAAATGGTGGAATAGAAGGATCTACTTTTACTTTGAAAAAAGTAGATCCTGTGCACAGCTGTGGTGACGAGAGGAAAAAAACAAAAAAACAAACACACAACACATTTAAACAGCAATTAATTAGCGCACCACAACAGCAGCCATGAATCCACAACAAATCTCAACATATTCTACAGCGCTGAGACAGACGTTTGGCTGCAGTTCAGGACCGGGAAGAGTTTGAGAATCTGGAAACAATCGTGTTTTGTCAGTCAAGAGAAGAAATGGCTAGCCTCCTGCTACATCCTGCTGCAGCAAGATGCAGTGCTTAATCAATATCAGATTTCAAACTGAGAAAGCAGTTGTGTCGCAGGAGGGCCGCACCGACCGGCCACTTGATGAATCATCCGTCTGGGTGATTAATGGTCAAACTGGAGTGGTCAGGGAAAAGTTATGCCACATTATGTCAACATCAGGCTGTTTCCTCTGCATGGCTAAATAAGAGGGGGAATGTGCAGTGAGTACCAAGGACTTGACCAGTTTTCCCTTTTTATTTGCTTTGTTTAGTCACACAACAATGGAGGGAAGGGAACAGAACCGGGCAGAGTGGGCTCTGAAATGCTCCAGATGTTATTAAAACACAACTACAACCAGCGCATTTTTAGTATACTGCATTATCCATATTCAGTAGGTCAAACACACACAGGCACATACAGGCGTACACGCGCGCACACACACACACACACACACACACACACACACACACACACACACACACACACACACACACACACACACACACACACACACATCTGACAGCAACAAATCACTTTGCTAATTAGATTTTGTTATGGGTATTCATTCTGCCATTTGACATTCTCAACACTTAATACAATCCCATGAGTCTGGAATATCATAACATTACGGGAAGGTTTTATCATTGGGAGGGGTGGGTGGTGGCGAGGGGCTGTAAATCAGGCACCTTAAACTCCATTAGCAATTCCAAACCAGGAGGGAAGCCTGCGTGATTACCACAGGCCTGGTTTCTCCCCACTTTGGTGATAATGATGACTCATTCCAATAGTGGCTGCCTAACATTGTTTATAGGGACTCAGAGCACATGATGGAGTTCAGTTGCATCATTATAACATTGACTGCGTCAAACAGAACATGTGCTGGTTGCAGTTTCTGTATTATTGGCTTTGCACATACTAAAACTACCAAGCATCTAATCGTGTCAAAATGTTGAGTTCAGGGCGAAAAGGGCTCTGACACACACACACACACACACACACACACACACACACACACACACACACACACACACACACAAGTTTTTTTTTTTAAACCTAAGCATCTCTAAGGGAAGTAAACTCAGGATACAGGAGTCAGGCAGAAACTATCCCAAAGTCAAAAACCTCTTGAGACTAGCTGAACATGTGCACTGGACCACTTCACACAGAGAACTGGAACTGAGAGCAGAGAACACAGATTAAATAGGGAGGACACAGGTGCAACTCATTAGGGCAGGGCTGCTGCAATCAGCACAGTGATGGGAAGTCAAACACATGAAACAAGATGAGAGGCTGAGTACTTTCAAAATAAAACAGAAAATAACAAAAAAATAACATGACTAATATGGATGAGTCCCGACACTTGAAATACTGAAGACTTTAAATAGTACAGTAAAACATCTAAACCTTCTGCAAGTACAAAAAAAAAAAAAAAAAAAAAAAGGAAGCTGAATATGATGCATTACATTTAGAAAACTAAATTCTTATTGGTCAAAAAATGAAGTTCACCCAAAAACATGGGAGTTGCTCAACTTTACAAACATTTTAGATGAGGATGTTACAAGATAGGAGACGGTTTTCTTCTTTACTGCTGGGACAATGTCAGGTTTTCCCTGGCTGGGCGTGTCTCCCCTCGAGTTCCTGCTCATCGCACACCTGTGCTGCCTCTGTAATCAACTCACCTGGTCCTCATCATCTGCGGCATAAAAGCCTGCTTGTCTTCGTTCTGGACCAGATTGCTGCTGAACTTGTGTGGTAGTTTGGTACTCAGCTCCTCAGAAACTTTGTGTATGGCTTTTCCCTCTGATTTTTGGACTGTTTTTTTTTTTTTTTTGATTGGGTTTTGAGTTCACAGCCTTAGCAGTGCTGCTTCATCTAACCAGACATTAGGTGTCTTTTTTAGTGCCTAGCCATTCTCTCTTCATCCAGCCAGTCATGCCCAGCCTCCTCCCTTGGTCCCAGTTCTGTTCTCCCACCCATGATCCTTCAGCTTCTGCTATTCTGTGTTACACCAAAAAAAAAAACATCCCTCTTGTGCAGTAATAACACATTTAACATGTTTGGTCCAAAATAATCTTGGATGTTGGTCTCTTAAGGTATATGTTTGGCTAAAGCCTAGTACGCTTTGTGGAAGTATTGCTTTGGCAGAGTTAGATGTATGTAAACTTCCCAAAGAGTTTATGTCCTTACAAAATACCGCAGGAAATTTTGAACTGATTTCATTTCCAACCAACCTTAGACTGCTATCGCTGCAGCTCTCAGAATCCTCCTGCACAAGCAGCTCGGCTTCACACACGCTTTCTGCTCTCCTGCGGGGGAGCGATATCTCCCAGGAACATTTAAAAGGGGAAGAAAGGTATTGTTATTTTGGTTTTTTTCCCCCATCAAGAACAAAGATGAAGCTTGCTCTCCCCATTGTGTCAGCTCAGGGAGTGAGAAAACTGGAAATGATGGTCGCTGCCAGTGCCGATGATTAAATGTAAGGCTAAGAGCACACAGAAAATGACACACAGCTTCCACCGTGCTGAGCTTTAGGTTGCTCTACCTTTCTCTCAGTGGAATGGAAGATGAGAGGCTGCCACCAGGTATGTGTCACCCAGATGGGGGAATGAATGGCAGGCCAGGGAAGAGCCACCAAAATGGAGGAGAGAGGAAGAGGACAGAATAACAGAAAAAATAAATGGATGAAAGGGTCCCAAAAAAGAGAATAAAGAGATGCTGATAATAGGATCAACACCATTTTAATAGCACATAAATGAAACTGGTCAGTGGTTGATCCGTTAAAACACGTCCGACATCTGTTAGGAAGGTGCGGAACATGCTTTTTATGGCTAAAAGGTTTGAATAACAACAAGAAAGAAGAAGATGTGCATGACTGTGAGGAAGAGACACAGGAACGTATATGTGCAAACTGAAAGAATGGTTTGAATGAATGAATGAAGCCTCATTCTACGACAACAACAGCCTTCACGTCAATAACCACACACACACACACACACACACACACACACACACACACACACACACACACAC
>BJFM01000350.1:390335-406201 GCA_016586285.1 Arothron firmamentum
ACACACACACACACACACACTCACAAACACACCATTGATTTTCCCGCCTATTGTATCAACACCATAAACACCCCATTCAGCTGATCGACTCACATGATCTGAGGTCAGCCAATCTCACAAATCTCCTCTCCACAAAGAGGTGCAATGTTTTTTTCCGCTCCAACGACTGCTCGGGTCCCAGTGCCTTATTAGTGTTGTAACGATGTGACACTTGAACGACGACCTTCAGGACGGAGACAAAGGAGCCTGCGCAAGCTCTTCAGCATGTCTGTAAAGTGTGTTGAATAAACGAGGCATCAGTGGAGCATGTCCATTGAAGTGGGAGGGAATGTGTTCCTCACAGCACAGGTAATTGCAGACATTTGCTAGATTTTATTTTTTTTTAATTGGACAGCGAAACTGGTGTTTTGGGAAGAAAACAGAAGGATGTACAACATGAAGTATAGCATGATGCCAGCCTACTTTCACCAGTCTCTCATTGGCCAAAACTGTGTAAACCATCATCTTGTCTGATAAATTCTTGCTTGCAAGTGCAACGGGAGCCAGGTCAGGCTGGTCTGGAAGGGATGAGGATTATAACAGTCTGGTTCTGATGGATGTCTGGATGAAATCTGTGCCAGAGATCATAAAAGGTTGCATTTGTCCTCCCATTGTAGTTATTCCCACAGCACATCCACAAAGTTACTCAGGTCTGTCTAAACTTGTCTTTTGTTTAATCTTATTAATCATTAAGATTCAGACAATGAACAACCCAGTAATTACAATTTTATACACCATTTAATTGTAGAAATGTAGACTTCAATAGTTAGATTTCTCTCACTGATCTATTCTTGGCTTCAGTACTCAATGAAAAAGAGAATAATGAGAGATAAATTCCAAATGCCAACATTGGTTAACATTTCTAAGCCGATTTGAGGTAAACTATCAGCATAAAAGCTGGGCAGAGGGAAGGCAAATGAGCCAGAGGAAGGATTTAATCAAGTTTTTAATCAAGACGCTGACATTTCTGAGTCTTGCTCTGTACACATCCTGCTATAGATCGCTGACCTGCTTTCTCTCATAAGAATCTAGATGATACGACTCTATACGCCTCCTGTGGCTCTGCCTCTCCCCGCCGCTTCCAGCATGAGGAAGCTCCCTCTGTGGCACAGCGCTTGCGTAGCGCGGCTCCCTCTCAGCCCGCCGGCTGTCAGGTATTAGCCACACTAACATGGATCCTGACAGGAAGCAAAATACACCTCTCAACCTCAGCCTCCTTTTCCAGGACTGCGTACAGATTCGTCCCCACTGGTCATTTAACGGCAAATGATGATGATGAAAACAGTGAAATACAAAAAGAAAAACTCTTATTATTTATATAGAACTGATGCTGAGTGGGGCAAAAACACTAAACAAAGATTCCGGTGCAGGCTGACAACTCAGGCATCACATTATGGTAATATTGTTTTCCAGAGTTCAGACAGTCGTATTTGACTCTGTAGCTACAGTGCTACATAGTTCCACACCATCTGCCAGAAAATCAAACCCGCTTTTGATCCAGAACCCAAAACTCCTCCCATCTGGTGGCTCGCAGGGAAGATAATGAGTGTAATTACTCAGGAACGCGGTGGCGTTCACCTCTGTGGTGAGAAGTAAGATGAGCCATTTTGAGCTGGTGGAAAACCAGCGGTTATCTGTTTGTCCCAGTCTATCCTGACACCACGACAAAGAAACAATGCATGTTTATTGAAGAAATGATGTGGTTTTATTTAAGCTCTGAGAAGATTCTGGAGGGTCAGGTGGAAGAATTCCCATCGAATTCAAAGCCGTGTGTGATCCTGCGTGTTTAGATTACGGAGCAAATGGATCAGGGCTTTGTTCGCTCCTGAAATGGTAACTGTAAGCCATGATTAATGAGATGGGGGGAGCCAGAGCTGATAAGATAGTCTTTAATTGATTCCACCAGGGCCGGAACAGTGTTCTCACACAATTATTAATGGATGTTTTATGACCATAAAACCTAAGCAGGCTTCATCCGAGGAATTATTATCAACGGGATTAAAGCTGTCAAATATGTAATATGCAAATGTATGTATCACAACAAATCTAGGTGGAATCTATAGGATCTGATGCTCGGAGCCACTTCTGGGGACCATGCCACAATCAAGTGGAAGAGCACTGTTGCCGCAGTGCCGCTCTTGCAAGCTGTGATTGGCTCCGGTGGAAAGTTGAGGTGAAGCGGGTTAATGAGCTCCTGTTGTTGCAAATGTTTGAAACTGATTTGTCGATCCGGATTTAAAGAATTGGTGGAGACGTGATCGGTTTGAGGGCTATCAGTGTAGCTTCTGATTGCCTTTGCCATTCATTGTTTAGCACAAATGCTAACTGGTGCTTACAGATTTTTAAAAAATGGTCCCTCACAACGCAACACATGCTATATCAGCGGGTGTTGAGCAGGCGTGGGGATACTGTAGCTTGTGTTTTTGTGCACAGGATCAGTTAACACTTTCTGAAGGTTCACGCCGAAGTGAAGATCCGTTCAAAGGAATATTCTGCATCCTTGAGGCAAGGCAGCTTGACTTGTTTTTTCTGTTTTAGCTTCACAAAGCTTCTCTCCGTCTCCATATTTAGAAACAGCGCGGAGGATCACACATATTCTGAACCATTTAGCAGGTGAGATTATACCGGAATGTTTGCAGCACAGCATTTGACTATCTGTCTCAAGCCAAAAGACACAGTAAGATCCTCCATGCAGACACAGTTGGCCGTCTTTCATGCGCCTCTGGGCTTGCGTAAATACCCTGTATGGGCTGAACATCGGTAAACAGCCTTATCACCTTCAGCACCAGGCTTTGCACATTACATGTCCCCCTTTTTTCTCTTTTTTTTGCACAAAGGATTTTTGATGGATGTTAGCGATCATTTTGGCCTTGCTGCCCACACGAATCCGAAGGGAATTGAATTTCACGTGTTGAGGAGAGCTTCTTTTTGACTCATATTGGTACGGGGGAAGAAGACTTGAGGCACCGAAGCAATTTAGAAGATAATGTGTTCAGATGAATGACTGCTAACAGATAGACTTCACCTCATGCTCGTCAAGACATTTTTGTGTGTTTTTGGACAACAGATGGTTTTACAACTGTCTGGTTAAGCTTCATGTGATGACAGGCCTCATTTGTTACTAGTTACTTACAGGTCAACATGGCATATTCACTTAATAGTTGTCAAAACCTAACAATGTCACTCCCATCTATATCGATAGATAGATAGATAGATAGATAGATAGATAGATAGATAGATAGATAGATAGATAGATAGATAGATAGATAGATAGATAGATAGATAGATAGATAGATAGAAGAAATTCACATCTAACCTGAATTCGACGCTAACTGAAGCCATCGTTGACAGCTGCTAATTGCTGGTGCCGTGTGGACACGTGAGTTTAACCGGTGAAAACTGCATCCCTGTTTGGTCCAAAAATATGGCCGCTGGTAAGAACGTAGATTATTACTCCATACTTTCTGAGACATCATCACACCTTGGTGCGTCGTGAGGATGGCCGAGCAGCTTGGCTGAGGGCCGTTACTGAGGAATGTTTAAGCTGTAAATGAGCAGCTCAGCTGTGAAACAAATTAAAATGCTGCACCCTTGGCAATAAGACCGGCCTGATCTCCATAGATCGTGGACTGTGTTTCTGTTTAATAAATTCCCTCACCGTCGCTCGACAAATGAGTAATTTGCACACCATATCATTAATTAAAGGGAGAGTAAATATTATTGATCACTCACCCAGAATTTTAGCGTTGTTATCATTAGGCGGGACAGTAATTTATACCATCACGCACTGGAATGTCATTACACTTCCACACTGCGTGACTACCGGGAAAATTTGCATTGTTAAAGCTTAAACACATGCTTCTGTCTGCTGATCAGCAAATGTTTGCTAATTACTAAACTTGTCTCTGTCACGAACCATATGAACTGTGCAATCAAACACTGTAATATAGAGGAATTAAAAGTCCATTAAGGCTGCCCTAAATGGTCCCTCCGTGCTGGAACAGATCCCAACGGACATCACCTTTACCTTAAACTCTTTACATTTAAATATTAGGAGATAATTTGTTCGGAAATATAATGAAGCTTGAAATATCAAATCATTTATCTGCTTTAACTGACAATGTGACCCTCTAATACACCCGTAATTAGCACCTCCCCCTGAGTTCAATAAGGCAGATATTTAACCCTTAATGACACACTGATCTATTAATGCACAGACTCTTCCTAAAGATTAAAAAAAAAACAGCAACAGCTATACTGTAAACATGATCAAAAATACAGTCATTAGAAACCCGGCATAAGTTAAAGCAAAGGAGGGCAGAAGCAGGGAAATATTTCTCGACCATCACTTCAGCTTTCAAATAACAGCTGTTATTATGAAATGTAAAAGCAATTTATCTCCTCACAACTTCCTTTGTAAACGCGACATTTTTCTCCTTCATATCTTATTTTGTTTTTTGCCCTCTTGTTGATGGACGACGGCTTCTTGGGCTGTATTTGGTCATCAAATACTGTTAGTGACACACAGCAAAGCCAAACACTTTAATGGTGAAAGACATTAAAAAGAAGGCACAATAAAAGGTAAATAAAACTGTCTCCAAAGCAACGACACCAGCTTTGGAAGAGGAAATTGATAATATCAACGGGTTTTTCTTTTAATCAGCTTTGCTGCCTATGTTGGGAAACAATCATTTTTCTGGCTCCGGCCCACGTGAAAAACATCAAACAGCTGCTGGAAGCCTGTTTGCTGGCTGTTGCACGAGCGAAACATCTCAAACTGTTGTCCATTTTTGACTCGGAGGAGCTTTACATGCTGACCTTTCTGTTAAATGGTGGTTCAAGTCGACGCGCTGGAAGTTCGGCAGGTGGGCGCCGCAGGCTCCAGAACTGAGGTCTTCCTGTGTGGCTCTGCATGTTCTTTGGGTTCCTGCATGAGGCGAACAAGTGCATGTGTCAAAAACACGGCTGCGACCTGCACCTGACCTGTATTCGTCTGCATCTAAGAGTGTTCTCACTCCATAACACCTCCCTCACTCTTGGTTCGCGGTATATTCCCGACAGGTGAAAGCGTCCATACAAGAAATGCACATAAGAGAAAAGTCTGAAGGGAAGAATTTGCCCGGTATTTATGTACAGAACGAAATTGGATGTTTCGATGGCACAGCACAAGGCTTCATTTAAATGTGTCTTTTGCAGACAAAATTTTCCACCTTCTCCCACCAAGGCTTGCTAAATTCCATTTTTCTAATTTTAAATCTCATCGACTGGCCCCTCATATTGCTCTGGCGCTGCAACTAAGATTGTGATTCTCCACACGCAGAGGTTATTGGAGCGGCTCCGATGAACAACGGGCTTCTCGCCCTGACTCCGAATGGAGATCTCATATCTCCAAACATGTCGAATTAAATCGGGATATTGGTTTGGGGATTTCACAGGATGGTGCCCTTGTAATCTAGGGTACATTTGCCCAAGGCTCTCATATCAATCTCTGCGTTAATTCATTGTGAGGCGAGAAGAGGTTAGTAATGACTTCACTGTGTAATCTGGGACATTGCCTCCGCAAGTTCCCTATCAAGCACCCCCGATGTAGCTGTGGTTCTTGTTTGATCTTCAGATGGAGATTTCACGGAACAATCCTGATTGCAAAGGAATCCATAATGTGGAATTAAGTCAAATAGTCAAGGAGAAACAAAGTTAGAACTTTGTTCCTCCTGCCCTTTTCTCTCCTTTTAAGTCAATATAAGAACTGTTAGTGTTAGCATGGATGCAAGGATTGATTTGATCTTCTGACTCCTCCGACAGAAAAACTACACCAAATCTACATTTCTTTCGCGCTGCAAAGTGCTGAAGTCAATGTTAATCAAAGGCTGTCCTTTCAGCAGACAACATTATTTTCCACGGAACGCTTCAGCCTGCCAAACGATGAATAAATAAGAAAAACACCCATTGTGGCTTTTTGATGTGAAACTCTCATTTTTATGAAGGATAAAATAGCTGCTCGTCTCTCCTTTATTTGCAGCGAGTAAAGTGCACTTCTAAGTTGTTTCCTCCTGCTGTAGCTACTAATTTGTCTCAATCCTAGTTGCTATAATGAATTTATGAGCTGATGTGGGTTGAGGACAGTTTGATCTTCTCCTCTTGCACCACAGCACGAGTGTTTTCAAGGCAGCCCCCGTTTGAACACCGTCAAGGCTCTGAGCTCCGAGTGGCCTCCTGTCTGTGGATTAGAGAGACCAAACGTGAATTTAAACTGCAAATATCGTGCTTTCATAATGTTATAATATTCTTTTCTCTGGTAGAAAGTGGATGAAGTGAATTTCAGTTATGTAGCATCTGTTACAATCAGGATTAGAACTGTTCTGTCTAGCTTATTAATTATTGGCGTAAACATAGGTGGGGTTTGGAGGGCCCATCGCGTCCAACCCTCAAGTCTCTCATTATACGCTCATGAGCTTTCAGCCCATTGGGAGACGTGCACTTTGCTCTCTGAAGCTAGCACCTTCAAAGCAGCACTTTCTCTTTGAAGATTCCGCTACCTATTTCCACCTCCACATGACATTTTTATGCAGATGTGGATTTTAGGTATGTCGGTGTACGTTCTCGACATCACAGGATCATACACACGAGTTGTTGGCTTTTCCACCGCCGTATGTCCAAACTCACATTTCTGGCAGCTGCAACTCTTCCTTTAAGTCCCTGCACCAAAGTAAAGTTGTTTTTTGTAATAAATTTTTAATTTGTGTATCTGGATTAACAATTTTCACTTTTTTGAAAAGCTTCCTTTTCCTACATCGGGCACATTCAGTCTTGTGTATTTATGGTTTATGTACAGATTTGGCCATGTTCAGCCGTTTTGTTACCACTCTTCTGTTTTCCTTCTTACCTGCTGTTTATCTTCCAGGTCGGGTTTCGGTGCGAAGCTCCAGCCCAGAATTCATCCTCTTCCAGTCTGACTGGTCTGCTTATGTGTTTAGAAGCGGATCAAAGTTCAATCTCAGTATCTGGATGTCCTAGCTAACTAGCGAAATGATACATTTCTCACTTGTCTTGTAAACATGTGAGCTCACTTCCTGATAAAATGTGGTGGTTTGTCACATGTGGCAGCTACTATTCCTGACAAAACGTCTGTCTGGGTGGCGTCTGGGCAGCGCCGGTGTCGGTCTGCTGGTCCCTGTCAGATCGTTTTGATTGTCTTGTCGCGCGCGCACACACACACACACACACACACACACACACAGAGACACAGCTCACCTGATGCGGAGATGGACCCAGCAGACTTTCATACCAGACGTTCCTCATTAGCAGCATCCTGCAGGCACAGTTGGAGAGCGCTGCTCTCCTCTTGACCTCCCTGCATCTGGACTCATCCTCGCTAAGGTAACCCACGAATAACTGCCCATGCAGACATCCCATGCAGCTCTGCAGGTCGCCTCTGCAGCGTTTTTACAGCGAGATGAAGAAAACAAACCATAGGTAGACTGTTTGAGACCGCACAGGCAGACATGCAGGGGCCGATCGATACGAAGCATAAGTTGCCACCCAAGGACGGCTCCGACGTCCTACACAACATGTCCGTCACACAGGGAACTTGCAAGGGAATTATTTTATTACCTTGGCTGTAACTACCTATGACATACCGATGTGAGAGGATCTTTGAAGGAAACAAGCTTCTTTTGGTTTCTGTGCTTCTTATCTCTTAAATGTGCATTTGATGGTGCTCAAATCAGACATTTTCCTTGGCTGGACCGTTTTTAGGCAGTGTTCCTCTTTTTTTTTCCCCCCGTCGGTACTCCTGGAAGTTCAGAGCTCCAGATGGAAGTGTCTGAACGCAGCACATCCTCACTCTGTTTTACAGCCTTTGCAGTTTATTTGAATTCCAGTTCTGTTTTAGAACTTTCAATGTATAAAAGAGAAATAAAATAAACCCTCTGAGTCAACATTAAACAGCAGGGACTTAATGAGGTTTTTATTGGATCATGTTTCTGATGATATTGTGTTCGTTAAGGTGAAACATAAATTTTTCAATTGCCGACATCTGCTGTTAGTAATCTGGCTCAATAAATAATAATGAGACGTTACAGAATTTTGAATGCCATTAAGTTAATTGCTTGTTACTAAATATGCACCATTAAGTTAATAGTTTACTTATTTATAGGCAGGAAGAGCATCATATTTTTATTAAACTCTATCATTATTTACAAGAGCTTCTGTCATTTGTGCAGAATCAAGGTCAGTGTGAGACTTCAGGACGTGGGAGTACATGCAACTTTTTTTTATGTAAGAAAACAAAAAAAAGGATGAATTGCAATGTGAGAAATCATTTTAAAGCAATGATTTAATGGAGCCCGAAAAAAGGGCACTTTAGCAAACCTGCACCAACACCAGGGAAGCAAAACCAGTGTTAAAGAGCCCTCCTCTGGGGCCGACCCTTCTTTTCTAAAACTTTCTTTCTCCTGCCTGCATTTGGCATCTTAAGGGGAGAATAAAGGGAACACCTTCCGGATTACTTGGAACAAACGGGCTCAAGTGTCACCTGTCCTATTAAAAGTCTGTTGCGTCTCGTTTTTCATGCAGACAGACAGCGGCTCATGCTGCCACCTCTGACGGGACTCTGGCAACCAGACAGATGGACTCAGCAAAGGTGAGGGGTCGTTTCCCTTCTGGTCTCTGTGCGCAGCGCATACATCCTAAAGCAAACCGCTTCCTGCGTCTGCTCCAGAGCTGCAGAAGCGAGCGCGCTTTCCGGCCCGATGCTTCTTGACTTATGCATGAGTTTTATAAGTGATTGCAGCGTGCTCACGGCTCGGAATAATCGCAAAATGAGCAAGTCTTGTTACAGCAGCCGTCTCATGTGTTTTACCATCATCGGAATAACATTTGTGCGGTGCTAAGTTTGCGCGCGCGTAGTAATCCATATGAAGTATGCAGAGATGCATATGATTTGACACTACACTGGCCTTGAATATTTCAGGAAGATTGTGTATTTCAGATTCTTTACACTTCAAGTCCCGCAGCGAGAGATCGACACATCTGAAATCTCCACCGTCCCCGTGTTAAACTCGTGTATTGTCTGTCTAGAAGCCATATTTATGACACTAGGAGATTTACCAACTTTAACAGTTTGTCAAAATGATAAATGCAAAATACTATTGACTTACTGTTTTCATATATTTATTTTCGTCTGTTAAGTTTTTAGTATAAATTAACAATATTTTATAATATTCTCATGCTCCATTAATATGTGTGTACATTACAGTAAAATAATGCAGAACGTGCATTATCACATCAGTTTGAGCGCAAACATCCCTCTATGATTGTGAAACAACAAACTGCATACTTTGATTATGACAACGGGAAGATGGAGTAATCATTTTGATATACAGTAATATCATAATCAATCTTTGGTCTCCTGTGCTGGCACATTTGCAGGAATATTGTGACTGCATCCTTCAAACTAATGCATTAGCATTTTCCACAATGAGCTCAGTGTTTCATCATATTCCATCTGTGTTGCATCCAGCAGTGGAAATGAGCTGTCAGGGCTCTGCCCGTTAAGAAGACAATCGCCCACAATTCCCTCAGATCCCACTGAAATTCCTCTGGAAAGGCTCAGGTTGCAGTAAAAAGCTTTTCCGTCTCCTCCCTCTGTGGTGCCAATAATGATGGAGATGAGAAGTGTCGGGGCGATCTTCCTGTTCAGAATTAGCATTAGCATAATGGGCTTTTTAACGCGGCCCCTACCTGCCACGAGACCCTCTGGAAGGCAGATGTCCGTGACCATTAGTGGCTAACTGGCGGTGAGCCAGAGCTCACAGGGGGCAGCGGAGGGGGCGGGAAACAAAGGAAGAGGTCATCAATTTTTCATACTCACAGACTTTCTCAATTAGAGGGGGGAAAAAAGATACTAACACTACATAAAACCACTGTCAAAGAAACCCACACTCCATTATGACTATGACACATGTACTGTTTATATTTAAACAAAAAAAAATATAGATATTTACAGTGCCTCTCAAAAAAAAAAAACAGAAGAAAAAGCAATCAGTATAGAAATTCATACTATGTATTGTTTCCAAACTCTGTTATTTTTGGGCTTTTTATTAAAATGTGTTTTTGGTGATCTACTCAAAAGTGATCCAGCTTTAAAACAGAGATAATTACACACCTCTGGACAGCCCGCTAACGTTAGGCAGGGCTCTAACAAGCGCTGGTGGCTGATCTGCTGCTTTCATTTCGAGCATGCAGTCACACTAGCTGTCCCAATCCACTTAAGACCACGTCTTCCAGCGGGACCAGATCCAGTTCAACGTTCCAGGTCACCACATGCAGGGATGAGATTAGCATAAGGCATCAAATACGCTCAGATATGGCAGGGATCACCAGTTACAGGCCGACCACGGGTCAGTTACATCTGAGGATAACTTGTTCTTAATTTCCATCGAAAACGAAGGCATCACCAACTCCTTGAGCTTGTATTGGGTGCGTCAGTGTCTTCCCTTACTGCCCTCAGAGGTGGAGCTACCTGATACAAACCAGCAACTTTTCCTTTGAGAAAGATGATGAAAACTGCCATGTCAGATCAATAAGGTCAGACGGTGAGAGTGAGCACAGTGTAATGATGACTAAAACCAGCTCAGACTGTTCTATAATGGCAGGGATTACTGCCATTTTAGGGGTTACCTGCCATCATGGTGGCATTATGGGAGCTTGAGGTACAATGTTGTTTCCTACTTGAGAAAGGAAGGAGGCGAACTTGCTGGTCTATTTTTAAGCCAAGCATGATTAGTCAAGAAGTGACTGACCAAATACTTTTTGCCAGGTAAACAGCCCGGAGGAATCCTCATCCACCTTGTCTGACTGCGACCGGGGACGAGGCAGCGGAGCTTCACCATCCAGAAATATGTAACGTGACAGTGGCTAAAAGTGCCCAAGGCCTCACCTTGAGTAAAAACTGCTGTTTCTGCGACTCATTCGGTGAGTATATTTGTGAGAGTGTGTGTCTACGCAGTGTACTACGAACACATGAATAAAAGATGATAAGGTCCTTTGGATGTGGCCACACTCTGCTAAAATCTATCATTGTATTAATTCCGACGTGCAGAACTCCACCTTCTCCTGACCTGACCTTTCTTTCATTATTCCTCTAATATTTCAGTAGAAGACAACGCTTGAGCCAGGCCGGGCTCAACGTTACTGTTCCTCTCTCTGTCGTCGCGCACGGATCAGTGAGAGGTAACATTTATTTTTAGAGGTGCCATCCACAACAGATAACAAGAGCCTGGTGCTCATTACTGCTGCTGCAAGACAGTGAACTGTCACACGCGGGTGAGACAAATGTGCACCAGTCCCCCCCCCCCCACTGTTGTCCAAATGAAAATAATTACGCTCCAGAGGCCCCTCACCTCGCTCTCATTACTCACTTTGTGCAAGAATCCAGAGAGAGACAAGCACAAAGGCAGATAAAGTCAAGATTACAGCACATTACAGGCAGCGGCGGCTTCTGCAGAATTTGGAGCTTCAACTAGAAGAAAAGCAGGTGAAAATGACTGAACATATGAGCTGGATGGAGGACTTGAAAATGAGGTGGAAAAGAAGCTTAATGTCTGTATTATGGTGACAAAACTATAATTACTGTTTTCCACAGGATCTGCCAGAGTTAGTCACATGTGTGATTAGGCTGCGCAGGAGCTCTTTTCCACTGACTGAACTTTGGATTTCATACCAGGAGACGTAGGTGTCTCCCTTTTCAGGACACCAATACCAAACTATTGCATCAGTGCAACTTCTCATCTTTTTACTTAGCTTTTGTTGTTGGAAACAAAAGGATTAAATCATTATTTTTAATATTATCAAAGTCAGCGTCTGATCCTCCTCAAAACCAGCTCTTTTTGTGGGAACTTTAAAGCGAGTTTCCCAACAGTAACGTGAGACTGTGTTGCCAGGGCAACCACTGATCCACAGATAATTAGAACATTGTGAGAGGCAGGAGCAGGACCGACATCAATGCGGAGGTTGTTTTGTTGCTGTGGTACAGTGTTGTAATCATAAACACACATCCATCACATGTTTGCTGCAGAATCTGATTGCTTTCCCCAAAGCCAGACCAGGTCCTTTGTCAGATCATGGTTGTGGACATTCAAGAGCAGGTAGAATGTGCTTCTGGGTGTTAGGTTTACAGAATTTCTATTAATATTCTCTCTGCTACACAAATCATCTTTGCATTCTCTGCTACAGGCTCTCAGAAGCAATCAGGAGCTTTCTGAGAGGCACACGTGGAGTAATTTGATCGTTTTATGGTGCATAATCCACCAGATCATCTTATTAGATGAAGGGTTGAGGTGTAGATTATGACGATGGTGTTGTTCTTTTCACCTCAGCTGCTAATAGTGTAACACATTCCACAAATTTACTGTATTTCCATCAAACATGAAGTTAGAAGTGAAATGTCGAAGCTTTTGAACTTTTGCTCCAAAGCAGAGAATTTTCCTATGAATTTTGAATCTTATGGAAACTAAACTCATGGGTTCAAAGATCAGCGCCGATAAAAACCTCCGAGAGAGATCCAAAGCCATATGAATCTCTAAAGAACACGATCAGGAATGAGAAATTTTTCAAATATAAATCCAGACAAAGCCTAAAAGAAAACAAGGATCCTCAAGAAAATGAAGACAGAAAAACAGAAAAATACAAAAATGAAAAGGCTAATCTGTAACTGAAAATCTCTCGGGATTGACAGAAAGCAGAAAATCTGTGTGGTGGGGCCAAATTTCATCATTACCAGCTTCAGATTAAAGCACTGACACCCACTGTCGTCTCTCCTCTTTTGGGACACAATGATACAGACAGATAGAGAAAGTCGAGACATCACACTTCAGTGGCAGCTTTCTTTCCCAGACTCCTCTCTGCTAGGCAACTTGGGCATCAAATATTAAACCTTCTTTTTTTTTTCTGAAGATGTCTTCATCTGTATTTTTTGACACCATTAGAAGAAGCCGCGTGGCAAAGGTCAGAACACATTAGGAGATGTGTCTGTCATCCTTCTTTTTCTGCAGGCTGCCAGTGAAGAACAGCGGGTTGAGAGCCGCACCTGTCCTTCCTGTCGAATTTAAAAAGGATTCTAATCCTCAGGGACTGAAATCGCCTTCTTTTGCTCTCAAATCCAGCTGTCACACGCTGGAGGAATCACTTATTCTGAGTGAGATGGGCCATCAACTTTCAGAGACTTAAGTTATTCAGCAAAGGAACTATTGATTTTTGATCATATTTGTACTGAGTATTTTTCATGTCGGAAGAAGTTCAGATCAAGAGTTTGAGAAATTCTCTTTTATATTCCGTGACCCGTTACAACCCATCAATAAACTGTTCACCAGCGTCTTTCATGCATTTTACAGAGGCTGAAGGTTAGACAGGAGGGAGCTGATCACTGGTCAGGTGAGCCTGCAGCCAATCAGCACCTCAGGATCTGTGGTGGGAGTGAGCTTTAGCACCACCAGTTAGTTCTACTGGTTTTCAGCTTGGGTTCAGACGTGTCTGCATGTGCTTTTTTTCCCTCTGAACACTGGTTTTTGTCTCTTTGGTTTCCAAATCTCTCACCAGATCAGGCTGTTGTTAATCTATCATATTAAAGGCTCAGTTGGTGTTTACTGCTCAGTTCCTTTCTCTCGGACTCCTGTCAGACCCCACTGGTTTGTTATCCAAGGGGTGTGGTAACTTTAGCGACTCTGTAATCATAAACACGTCTGGTCCACGTCTGCATGGCGAAAGTGCTGCCACGCGTTTGCTGCTAACACCAGTTTGGATAAAGAATCATTTACCTACTAAAAAAAACGGACCGCAGAAGCATCTGAATCACTGAGCTACGTATATTGCAAAGCACAGCCTGCCTGTTGGCATGCAAACGTGCTAAATACTGAAGTGATTCAAAGATTTAGGCCTATTACCTGCTCTTTCTTTACGATGTTCCCTCTTTATTCTGCATAAGACAGAGCAAATATGAATCAGAGCTCTTTAGGTTCACATGCATTGTTTCACAACAAAGCATGTACAAAATGTTGTTCATTTTTCATTTAGAAATGGAAATTATCAATCATATTCAACTATAACACCTATAAGAAATAACTAAAGTCATCTTGTAAGTCTGAAATATTTCCCTGCATCAAACCAGATGAGTTCCCAAATTCCCATTTTGGACGTCTCTTCAAGCGGCGCCGCTCCCCGGGCCATTTCCGAGACGTGTTTGCTTCAAAGTGTTTACCAGTGCTTCACAAAGAAAGTGCAATAGCTTCAGCTTCAGCTGACTGGCCGGGACAGCAGGTAATCAGAGGGTGTGACACGCGGTGGATGTGCTTCAGAAGCCAGCTGGAGGCGCACAGGAAATAGATTCCCGCTCGACATGCAGGCTTAGACACCTGTCTCAAACCAGATTAATTGGCCCGAGACAAGTTCCAGAACCGCGCCGGGTGACAAAGAGTGAAGACCTCCGTCGGAACAGGTCAGCGCTCACGCTCTTCAGGATTCAGTCTGCTCGGTGTTGTTTTATAGCTCCTCAAAAAAAAGGCAGCCTGATAAAAGAGTCAAGCTGGAAAAACTACCCAAAGCCTTACTGAGGATGGCCGCACATTAAGAGATGTGAGCTGCTTTTGAGTTGATGTTTGCGTGCCTGCAACATATAAATGTTATATATATATATAACACAGCCTTCCGCATTTATCATTTAGCACATAAATATAAGCAACAAATACAAAATTATTATGGAAGTAACTGAGACTAACAGCGATGCAAACATAAAAAACAATCTGCTTTCATGCTAATTGCATGTAACTAAATTTACATATACAAGTGTAATTATATTACATAGGCTATTGTTAACAGTAAACAGTACATTACATAGCTTAATTAAAAGGAGTCTTTCTGTGGATTGTACAATCATTGTCTTTTTTTTTTTTTTTTAATCACACAACCTGAGATAAACGCAATCAATCAAAGCAGGAAAAATTAGTCATTCATCCCTGGTTTGTGTTTACACTGAACCATTAGGGGCTTGTTTCTGCCTCACGCTGCCACAAAATCTATGCTTTTAGAGCGGCCGTGCACGCTGAACTGGAAATCGAACAATGACGTTCTTGATATGTTCATACAGGTTGGAGAAGAGTGAGAATTGCAGGTGTGTCACATGCAGCGTCTGCTGACCCGGCCGTGGAGGAGGGGGAGGAGGGTGGAAGTGCCTCAGAAATGTAGAATGACCAGAAGATGAAACAAATGCAGAGACTCTCTCTCCTCTCCCATTTATGGAAAACGTGGTATGGAGAGAAAAGTGGCGAGAGGACACAGACGGGTGATGGCAGCGTCTGAATAATGGACTTTGTTTAGGTTCACCGGGAGTCAGACGACCTCATGAGCGGAGGGCAGAGATGAAGCTCCTGACAGCTTCTTCAACGACGACCCAAGTGATGAAAGATTAAACGACGTCATTCTGTGACGCCACAGACAACAGAAATCAAAGCATTTGCATAATTGGCGAGCATAAAACACAATAATTCCATCACCTGGTGAGTCTCTTGACGATTGAATTCCAGTATTTTGCAGGCCCTTGGTGACTTCCTCAGTTTAACGATCCAGTTGTTGTCTTTTCATTCATTCAAAATTGTAGTGTTGCGTTTCAATATCATAACTGGGTGTGTTTTGTTTTGTTTTGTTTTGTTTTGTTTTTGACTGAACTATAATTCCGAGTCCCAGCTATGTTCCTGTTTTTGTCTTCTACTTTTTTTTTATTTTGCAAACATCCAAAGTGCACAAGCCTCATTACAGAAAAAAGTCCATATTTAAAA
>BJFM01000350.1:406238-433152 GCA_016586285.1 Arothron firmamentum
AAAATGTTCCTACATTCTATTATGAGGCATTATTTGCCAAGTGGGACAATGTTAAGTAGCATAAAAGCCTTTTTAAATACTGTATTTGCGTATCTTGGTAAATGTTCCAAAATTCTCCTTCGGTATCACTGAGGACTCTGCAAAAAGCTGCTTTATTTAACAGATCTCAAAATGAATCCTCGCTGGAGGCGCATAACAAGAATAAGATTTATTTAGAAAATTAGGAGTAAAATAAAACATCCGAGGTCAGTGCCTCCTGCCAAAAAAAACCCAAAAAAACAAAACCCTAAGCCTGGATCATCTTCACTTTTTGCCACCTTTCCTGAGGCAAGCGACTGAGAAAATATGAGTTTATCAGAGTGGCCGTGAAACAAATTACCGTTGTTCCCGGCTGTGGCGCCTCGTGCAGGTCGCTGCACAATCCTGACTGGACCCTTCCAGAGCCAGCACACTTTACACAAGCTTGAAATAAAATAAGGCTGGTGTGCAACAAGATTTAGCAAAAGACCTGTTAAAGATGGGATTTTGAGGCTATAAAGAAAGGAGCAGGTCTGGTTCTGCAGGAGGAGGCGATATCCTTTCTGTTCTTGGCAAAACTCAATGTTTTAACTGAGTCAACATCACATCAGTGTTTATGGACCGTGCATGAGTACGCAAACAAATCAATCTGCTTCCACCACAGAAAGAGGAGAGAAAATAGTTCTGCTAGTGCTTGGTGGCATCAGTGAAGGCATCGTTCATGCCTCTGAGGTAACTCTGTCCAGAGAAGACTTTAAAGATCCTTCTGACTTCTCTGGACAGACACGTAAAACGGAGATTCAGTCAGGAGACAAGATTTTTTTTTTTTCTTCCCTTGCTCAGTCAAATTATGTTGCAGGGGCTTTCATGGTAAGATGAATAAAACAGCCTGAAATGCGGATGAAAGTTGCGAGTATGCAATCAAAGCGGCCCTGAGGCATCATGGGAAAGGCACTGATGTTCCAGTTTTTCAAACATTTCCCGTTTAGATGAACCAAGCTCTTCCAGCCAGTCCTGCGCTGTCCACACGTTCAGAGCTTAATCTTACTTTCCTTCCTAACCAGTGTTTGATAGTCACACTTTGATCCATGTTAAGAAAACTGAGGACAATCATGTTTGAGCATTTAGATATGTGCTCTTTTGCTGGCTTGTCTTGGTGCACATGTTGGTCCAGTTATCCGACACCTCATCACATCCTAGAAACGACAGTTTTCCAATGAATCCCTCCCTATATGCGAGTCCTTCGCTGTCAGCGATAAACCTCATGCGGCTAATCTGCTTCATCCTGTCGTGCCAATAGTTTTGTCTTCCTTCATTGATTGGCCTCAGAACATACACACATACAAGGCTGTTTATGTGAACCTCACCTTTAAAAAGTTCATTTTGAGATGTTGAAGGGTCGTTTTCGCATAAGATGACCGTAAATATCGCAAGAGTTTTGAGTGAGATTAAACATTGCTGTTTGTTCATGCAGATTATCCACAGTAAGATTTTAAATAATCAATTATGCAATTGGGGGGTTATTTTAGGGATCTTTGTGAGTGGGCTCACACAATTTCTCCCGGCAATAAAACACCTTTGCTTCACCACAGACCAGACAAACAGGGAATATTTAATACATATTCATAGAAACTGAACAAACAAAGCTGACAAGGCACAAAAATAAGATGCATGTATTACACAAATATGAATCTGTACTGGAACAGTTTAGATATTGCAGGTGAGGGTGAGACACCTTGTTTGTTATTACTGTGAGAAAACAACTAGAAAAAGAGACTAAAGAAGTAATTGATGTAGCAAAGAGGGGAGCAGATACACTAGGCATTGATGCCCTGAGGAAAACAGCATCATATCCTGTGCTTGTATTATTGTATTTTCTTTATACACAGTATGAATAGTCAGAAAATCTATAAGGAAACAAATGAGAGCCTGTAAGTTAACCAGCAAGGGCGACTAATTGGTTATTGATGTCAGTTTTCTCAGGTTTCCTTGCTCATTTCCCAAACACGTCAGCCATCATCAGGATGTGATCATATTTCCTGTTAAGTTCGTTTCTAATCTTGAATAATACAAGTTTGCTGTTTTTTTTCACTGAGGACAAAGATCATAAGTACTGAGGCAGGTCTGCATCACACTGCGGTGATCGTTCCACTGCTAATGTCTAAACAGATAAATATCAGGGCTGAAATTGAGGAATTAGTCGAAAAATCCATTTTGTTACCAAGCAGACGTAGTTTGGCTGACACTCTTGAAGGCTGGAGGCTGAGAACAGATCTCCACCACTGCAACCTCCTGAGCTCCTGAATCAGCTACTGAATCACTCGTTTCACTAAATCTCTGCAGAGCTAAGATCTACAAGCATGACGAGCTACAGTCACGCATGACTGACTTCTGCAGCATCATCACAACATCGCATCACAGATGAGCTGTCAACTTAACTTTCACTGCCTCTGCGTTGATAAATGCTGAAAGGATTGTGGAAGTTAAAAATACATGAGATCTGGGGTCAGACAACCAGGGCGTCCAGGCGATAATGGCGTTAAGACAGAATTCAGCAGGTTTCAGAGCCAGTAAAAGCGGCAATGTTTTTTTTTTTTTTCTGTGATTAATATCATGCTGCCACATGTGTTAAGTAGTCAAGGTGTTTGTTTTAACAGGAGATTCAGACAGGAGCAACTGTGTCTGCTTCAAATATTTGGTTGCAATACACAGAGAAGGGAGAAGCGTGTTTGCTCCTGCTGTATCGCCTTTGTCTGCCTTTCTTTTTTTTATCTTTAATTTGGACACTGCAAGTGATGGTTTCTGACATCGGCTGTGCACAGATTGAATTTTTCTCCCCCTATCCTTTTCAATTTATAAGTCGCTTTCTCGCCAAACTCACTTTCTGACCCTTGAGACAAAATGCTGTGATAAAGCAATTAGTCCGGGATTCTGGCGTAAAATCCCAGCTCGGCGGACCTGACAGGGAGCATTAAGGCCTAAAAGCAGTGCAAACAAAATTGACGCAGGTCACCGGTGGACAAATTTGTGCCCTGGCGACGTGACCTCTGAGTCACTGACAATAAGAGACATCCAGGCTCTGGAAGGAGGTCAGGAAGAACAGAGCTGTGAAAGCAGCTCCCATCCAGACAACTCAACGCTTCCCTTCAGCACGGCTTTCCATTTCCTGTTTTGTCATCCCGGCTGTCAGCCTACAACTGCTGCCGAAAGCCATCCATATACAAGGTCAGTCGCTTGAGCTAACGGCACCAAGCTGAACATGTCTCTGCGTTCACGTTTATTTTAAGCAGGAGCACAAAGAGGTGCTCACAAGATATAATTATCTTCAAAAGCAAGACGCCAAAACTGAATTTACTTTTGAAGCGCAACATCACAAAGCCCTCAAAAGTGCTTTCAAACGTACATTTTAGTACGTAACTTTTCATTTTAATGGAAAAATTCCTCAAGCATTTTCTTTTCATATTAGCTAAAAAGAAAGACACCAGCGCTCCTCGAAAGCAGGCCACAGCTGATTTGAAAAAGTGTTCCGTTTAAGATGACCACATCTCCAGAATTGACTTCAGCCAAGCAGGCCTCCAAAAAGATCAAAGTGTGAAGAGAAGTTTAGAGGGGAATGGTGCAGCGATAGTGCAGTATACTCTGCATTTCTTCCCAAAATGTCCAATTTTAAAGAGGTTTTTCCCACCAGGACGGTGTTGAATATCTGTAACAATCATATTTGAATTGCTGTGTGTCATTAAATCCATTGATTTGTCTTTATCTGAAAACATCCAGGGCGAGACCATCCTCCATATGCAGTCCAGGAAAGAAGAAACAGTCTTGCAGATGCTGGTAATTGAACGTCACAGTTTGTGTCCTGCTCGTTTTGTGTTATCTGCACTGGCACGAATGAGAGTAAAGGTTGTGTGGAGGACCATGCTGTTTACCCTGCCAGACTAGGGCCTTGGAGAGCGAGATAGGAACCAAGACACGCTGGGATGACCCACTTCCACAAATCCAGAAGCAACTGATGATAATGCAGCGTCCCGACTCCCCTCAAACTTCCCCCGCGTTCCCACAAACTGGACTGTTTAAACTGTTTGTGCTGTTTTGTGACCCTGTGTGCTGCCGGAGTCTCTAGAGAGGAAATAGAGTGACTACTCAGCTGGGGTGAATACAACAGCCAAATCCCTGGAGTCGGAATATCAGGAGCTGCACTCAAACAGAGCACAATGTCTGCTGAGTGCATGCTCTCCCAGCGCACCCTGGTGTCATGCTGGGAGGGCGGAAGCGCAGTCACAGATGTAGGACGCTTACAAAACTGAGAAACCTCTCATATGTCTGTGCAGGTGTAACATAACTGGCTAAATAAAAGGCCAGTGTTTCCCAGTACTGGTGACTGGGATGGCCAGTGCTTCTGAGACTTATGGGCCATTTTTGTTTGATTGATTTTGTTGAGAGATGCTCAAAATTGTCGAGAAACATTTAAAGATTCCAACTAGAACTTTGTTTTGATAACAGTGAATTTGGGCAAAAAGGTAATTTCCAACATGCAACCTGAACAACACGTGAAAGAGAACATTATATTAGACAGCTGCCAATGCCAACAGACACACAGAGGTCCGGAAAAATACTGTTATTCTGTAAGTTTCTGTAACTAAAGGGTTTGAATTCTGACTGTCCTGAAAGACTCTAACACCGCAGGATTATAAACGCACTCAACCCTGAACATGACACTGGAGTCTAAAAATGACAGGAATTCTGATTTGCATAACAAAGAACATGACACTGACGACGGCCAAACAGCATCCTCATACTAAAAATCAGATAAATCTGAGGTTCTGAAAACACTTTTTTCTGAAACATGACAAAAGACTTCAGGTAAATTAAAGAAGGGTTGCATTTTCCCATCATTCCTACAGTAGATGTAAGTTAGAAAACAGCTCAAATACTCCAAATCACAATCTAAATAAACATGAATTTCACGCTCAGTTTGCGCACGTTGATTTTGTTTGAGCACTTTTCAGTCGGCTCTCAGACACTCTGGTCCTTGGCAACAAACCTCGATGGAGCTCGCCAAGTCTGTGGCCTCTTTTATTGAAGGCTGGCACCGACCGAGTGTGCAGCTGCCAGGTTTTTCACCTGGGGCCTCAAAAGTTCTTCTTTTGACCTGTATCATTCTGGTCTGGGATTCATCTCTGCTCAGAGGTCCCCAGTTATGAGCTTGTTTCCTTTTTAAAGTGAAGGTATCTGAGATTTTTTTTTTTGTAAATTTTCTCAATGCTGAAAATCAAATGTGGATATTCTAGCTGACCATAATATTGTGGCTTTTAGAACTTTGTACAAGTTTTTACCTGCCAAAACCGTTCACTCATGAATTTGTAAATTAACTGCATCCCGCCTGCAGGGGGCGATCAAAACACACTGTCAATACTTTTAGTTGGTTGTGGCCCATGTGGTTTTTCTGTCTGAATCCACTTTAATTGAAAACCTCTATATGTTTCTGATTCCTTTTAGGTTTGGTGAAATTTGTATTTATCACAGCGTAGTTCAACTCCGGTCGGAAGGGATTTTACAACTCTTTTATTTTTTTCTGCAAAGTTTGTAGGAAATGCAACAGGGCTCCTGAAAATGATGTGTGTGAGGGCAGGGACCTCCATTTACCAGCTTTCAGTCTCACAGGCGTCGTTTAAGAACCGTTCCTCTCTCATTCAGCACATGTGCCAAGGTCGTCTGGCAGGATAATGAGTTTTTAGCATCCAATGGTTCCTTGCAGTGCTGCTCTGTTATGTAAAATAAGCAGATCAACGTCATTGTTGTTTTTTTTGTTTTTTTCTGAAACACTTTGATTGGCCAATGTAATTACATTGTTATTTATTGTGCATGCATGAGAATACATTTTTCAAATGTATTCTCAATTTCAGACAGTCAACTACGTGACGGCAGAACTATTGTGAAACTTCCGAAAGAGCACGTACACTCAGACACATTTAGAGGGAAGTTCATTCCTGTCCATCTGCAACATACTTTACCAGCTGATAGTGACAGACAGAAAGATCACCTTGTATCAGATGGTTGTTCACAACAAAACTAATTGATTGCAAACAAACGGGGCGATAAATTAATGATGCACATACATCAGGACATAAATGAGACCAGACCAGCCAGTTTATCAGGATCCCTCATCCTCTTTCATGATGTATAGTTGAGTTAAACTTCAAACAGATGCAGATGGAGCTGCTGAAAGCTCCCGAAGGCTTAACGAAGGCAAAGTGAGACTCAGCAAACTTCCAGGATGAACTTTCGTATGCTTAGAAAACCGGCAGCAACTTGTTTTTATAAACCAAGGCAGTAAAAAAACTCTGAGTCGGCCCACCTGCAGAAGTTCTCTGATGGCTCTGCAGTGGTTAGGTGTATAAGTGGTGGACAGGAGGAGGAGGAGTACAGACCAATGGTGAGTGACTTTGTGGAGTGGTCTGGGAGGAATCATCTGCTTTTGAATGTGGTCAAGACTAGGGAGATGGTGATTGACTTTAGGAAGAAGAGGATGGCCACAGAGCCCCTGAACACCCTGGAAGAGGTCATGGAGGTGGTGGAGGACTACAGATACCTGGGTGTACACATCGACAGCAGACTGAACTGGAAGACCAACACCGAGGCTGTACACAAGAAGGGGCTGAGCAGACTCTAGTTCCTGAGGAAGCTGCGATCCTTCAGTGTGTTTAGCAGGATGTTGGATATTTTCAATCAGTCTGCTGTTGCCAGTACACTATTCTTTGCTGGAGTCTGCTGGGGAGGCAGCATCGGAGCCAGCAACACCAGCAGACTGAACAACCTGATCAGTAGCGCTGGTTTCGTGATTGGCTTTAAGCTGGATACCATGGAAGCTGTGGTGGAGAGGAGGACGCTGAACAAACTGTTATCTATTCTGGATAACCCTGACCACCCTCTCCACCTGCTAATGGGCAGACGGCGGAGCTCCTTCTCAAACAGACTAATTTAGCTCTGCTGCCACAAATACAGATACAGGAAATCTTTCCTGCAGTGCCATAATGCTATTCAACACTTCCATCTGACGGAGACTCTCAGCTCTTTGTGCTGTGATGTGCTCTGTCTGTTTGGTACTTTCAAGTTGCACATTTTTTCTGTCTGCAGATTTTTCATGTTGTGCATTTTGTTGTAGTACTTCAATCTTGCTGCTGTAACAAAGTAATTTCCAATTTCTGGGATAAATAAAGTACTTCTTTTCTATTCTATTCTAAAATCTCTTCAAAATATTGTGCACAGATGAGCATCAACGTGAAGACAGAAAAAAAGATGGAGAGATGTTTTTGAGCTGTTTTGTGCATTAAAACTCTTTAGTTTTCAAGATGTTTATAAGTAATAAAGAGGGTGACAGTAGATTTATTTAAAATCATCCAATTCTTTGAATGGCCTCGTCATCTCATCGAGAATAGATATTTTTTGAGTCCACATTGTGCAACTTTGCCAAATTTGTACAAACAAGATGCTTTTATACGTGCAACAGCTCAGAGCTACAGTGAGTCCTGACACCCTGTCAATTAAGAGCAGCTGCTAAAGTATTTTAAGTAATTTAGTTATAATCCCTATATCGGAACCCTGTGGATTGTAAATCATAGCGCACTAATGCTCACTGCTACGCATTGTAAATTATTTCACTGAAACACACCAATGTGTGATGACTTTTTTTTGCACAAGCCTTTTTGTTTGCCTTTTGTTTTCTTCTCTGCTTCCAGCCAGTGAGACCAAAACTTTTCACACAAGAAATAGGAAAATAATACTTTATTATCCACACAGACCTCTGTGTGCAACTGGACTTGTTCAGGTTTCCTTGAAGATGTTTTACCTTCTCTCCAGAAGGCTTCTTCAGTTCGAATTCACTGAGGGCAGAGATTGAAAATACTTTTTTTTTTAAAATACTTTATTTTTACCAAGAGAAGCTCTCCAAAAACAGCTGTGCAAGTCAAGCTGCATGCAGATGTTAGATTTGCATAGATGACAACATGATGCCACATCCACCCACCTCTCTCCAATCACATCTGCCGTCGTGTCTTTACATCAGAGTTAGACAGAAAAGACTGTGAATGCCTTTGATGAGGCACGGACCAGAGAATCAGGAGGACAGCCTCTAGTACACCGCACCATTAAGGTACCACATGTTCCTTAGTGTATTGAGAATATTGCTGTAGATCTGTTATTTCTCTTGTAAAAGCTGCATTCGGGGAGATTGAGATGAACCAGTGCGACAATCGGAGACAATAAGCTTTCACGGCCAGCGTGGCTGAAAATGGCGTTTTTGCTGATAAGATGCACAATCTCTCAGGCCGAAGATAACTGAGGGTGCGGTAATGGCAACATCATCAAAGAGATGTGACTACATCTGAATCTTTGCTCAGTCCTTCCACTATGCCTGAGTTTTCTTTATAACAAACTACTCTCATTCTGTTCTTATCTTAAAGTGCAGCAGTGAAGTTTTTAGGAGAGGCTGAGTTAAAAGGACACCAAAAAACAGGAAGTAGCTTTGTGATGATGGCATGATATGGTTGTGAAAGTGCGTAACGAAATCTGGATGGAACACAGCCATGCAGCCTATCTACCAGTGCCCGTGTGTTGGGTCTTATGTTACATGCAGTCACGGGTAAACGCTTCTTGCCCAAAACCAACCTTAATGATATTAGATTCTGGAGGGCGAGTTCCCCAGAGTTTCTGGCCTAGTGGAGAACACAACCAGTGTGCGAATGCTGAGGTGTGACATTGCCATGAGGCCATGTGCCAGTGTTCAGGCGGGTGTGCATGTCAGAACATTCAAATGAATTCCACGAGCTCAGCGTGTCCCAGCAGAGCACTGGGATGTGAATCAATCAGTGTTTTTCCACTTCACTTGACACAGATTTTAACGTTGTCATTGATCAATGTAAATGAGACTCCCAGGTAGCGGTTTTGACAGAGCACCTCCGACATTCACCTTCAAGAATAGGGCCATTGTCATTCTCATAATGGAATGTACCAGTAGCCCTGGGAGGGGCGGAATCAGCCACTGGTGTTGGACGTGTTCCGGGGAGCATGATCATTGGTTTGGAACACGTGTCTCCGCATGGAGCTGATGGGAGAAAATGACTGGTAGAAGTAATCTGTCCCCCGCTGCATAGAATCCAACTGGAATGAACTGGTCTGTTGCTCGCAGCCTTGCCTATGGGCTGAAGCCACCGTGCATACCTCCTGGGTGCGTCACTCACAGACGTCAGACAACATGAATCCATTAATTCCACGGGCTCGCTGTGGGATCATGATTGCCAGACATATGATAGGAGTGTTTTCTGTTATCACTGCTCTCACTGCTCATCATTGTTGTTACAGATGCATCCAAGGTCACCTAAAAGCACCCAAACAGGGCGCTCTTGCCTCCGTCCTTCAACAGAAGATTCGTGAACGAAAGCCAGCGGCTCTGTTTTCTGGAGGTTTGTGTGAAAGACGTCAGCAGTGCACCACCAGCTAACACTGGGTTTCTGAAGACGCACCTGCAAATTACCGTCTGCTGTCTCTCTGGTCGTTGCCGAATTAACTGCTGCAGATTTTAATTGTAGCTGAAGGAGCTGAAACACCTCGTGGCCTTTATGATGAACTCTGGCGTGTTTAAAAACAGAGAAAATGTCTCTCTGAGAAAGCAATCCTGTGGAAAATGATGATTTCTCTACATGATATATTGGTTTCTAAATATAGGGTCTAAAAAAGGGATGTGGTGTTGAAGGAGGAAATTTAAAACAGCAAGAAGAAGTTAATATTTCGAGGGGTTGAGACAGGAAATGAACAAATTGGTGCAAAGATAATCATCTTCTGATGGAACAAATGTTAAAATAAAACAGTGAGATAATGAAATGAGGATTTTACTCATTTTTCTCAGCCCTCTTTCTGTCCATCTACAGGGTTGTACTCAATTAATGATGTTCAGAATTTCTCAAATAACTAGATTATTCTTTTTTTGTCATCTCTGGGACCTATATTACTCCAAAAGGTAACAAAAGGGGTGGAATGTACAGCTGACAATCCCAAAACAGAGGAGCTATATGTAGATATGGAATATGTTAGAGTTTTAAATATAGTTTGCAAATGATATAGTTTAAAAATCCAACAAAAGTGTTGATGCTTGTATTTGAAGAGTTGCAAGGGAGATGTTTCCTTGTTCTTTATGCAGATTCAGATGATCTGCATGGACATTATAGGAATTTATTATGATAGCCTAAATCAGGAGCTGCTGTATTTGCATTTTCCAAGGTCTGATTGAGACGCAGAAGTGGTGTTTGATGTCGTCTGCACACATGAATGTGTGTTTGGTTTATGTAAACTGGCTCCATCTGTGGATGTATTTCCAGCCTGTACAGCAAGTCGTGCAAGATTCCGCCCAAACTTTCAGGGAAAGGAAACCATCACTGCCTGTGTTGTTAATAAAGATATGCAACCATATGCTGCACTTCAGAGGTGCTGCTCAAGCCAGTGGATGCCCTGAGGAGGCTACAGCGGCCATATGCAAATGTTTGCCGTCATAGTTAGATACGAAATCACTCCCAAGGCCTTCCTCATGTCTGTATGTTTCCCACAAACTTGTTGATGAATCACATGATGGAATTCTTTGCGAAGACAATGTTAGTATCGGCAAAAACATGGTATGTGACTTTGTGAGGTTCTAATAACATTTGAAACAGAGGGCAAATGATGCTTTTCATAAATAAAGCACTAGTGTCTATATCAGGGGTGGGCAATTATTTTGCCTAAAGGGCCAGATTGGGTTTTAGATCTCGATGAACGGGCTGGCCAGGTGGTGCGGAAACTAACCCCAAATGAGGATCAGAGGCTAACTAAAAATTGTGCTTAATGTACTACTGACTGAGAAAATATTTTGAAGAGCCTGTAAATTGGTCCAACTAGAGATGGATGATGAAGCTCATCAATGATTTGGTCCCACCTTCTTGAGAGGACATGTTAGCATGCTAGGTAAAGGGGAGGGGGGGGGGCGGGGGGGTCTGAACCTTTTTCTAACCAATCAAGCTGACCACCCTCTTCATTTGGCTTTTGGAGAAATTATTGTGAAGGCTTATTGTGAAGGCGGATTAAATGGTCTATCGGGCCACATGTGGCCCCCGGGCCTTACTTTGCCCACCTCTGGTCTAGATTGTTATGAACAACAGTGGCATTTTTATTTCTGTTATGAGCACGACCCATCTATGTCCGCTGATCTTAACAGTTGGCCAATTTACATGACCATAAAAACTCATGATCAGATTTCGGGAGTAATCGCATAAACAGCATAATAGTCATTATCTGACATCAGCAAATATCTGATCATGACAAATCAGATTAACAAAGCTACATTTATGCCCAGTTCTGTGATGTCTTTGTTCATGTGAACCCCTTAACCTGGTTTATTTTCTTTATTTACATTTCGGAGAGTAAATGGTCACGTAAATGGCTTCACACATGGCATCATGTCCACGTGATGTGGATGATGAGTGAACAAAAAAGGTAAAATGAGATAATATACGAATAATTGATAATCAATCTACCGTACTTTGAATCAACTCATTTTAGTGTAAAATGATGCCGCTCTCTTTTGCTGGTTGTTTGGCAGTGAAATATAAGATAGGGAAAAGGAAGGTTCAGGACCTTTTTCTTGCCCACACAGCTGCTGGGCAAACCATCATGGCTCAGCTGTCAATCATGACTTTTCACTCTGGTCCAAGGGTGTAAACGTGCATCCAACCTGGGCTGAAGTTGGAGATAAAATGCAAAAAATCTGACTAAATTGTATGCAAACTCAGTGAAAATGAATGCAAAAGGTGTTTTGATATATTTCACTTTGGCCAGACTACCGGAAATAAATAAGTGAGGGGCGTTACCTTTATTGTGAGGACCTCTGTTTGTTTTTCTACCGTCTTTTAATAACACATCATTTTCTTGGTGGTCATCACTAAAACCAGCTTTGTAGTGTGTGTCCTTATCTCTGCTTCGGGGCTCGCCTTCCAGTAAGCCCATGTTCAATGCCTCAACGCTATGAACTGTGGGTAATTCCTGTAGGCAAAAGTGGCAGAAATGTGGATTTGGAGGAAATTGGCCATAAAACGGTTCAAGATGAGCCCTCAATCACTTGACAGTTTGACAGTGCGGCAGCCCTAAACCCTAGTGGATTTATAGAGAATGTGCCTCAAAGTCTGAGAGTTTGGGGGGCTTATAGAAACTGGAGGGGACAAAAATTAACGACAGCAGCAAGGTTTGAGTCAGATAGGGACTGTAAATGTATCAAACGGCAAAATAACCTGATAAAACCTTGGCTCTAGTTGAGAATCTGACACATTTTGAAACATATTGATGTAAAACATTGAGGGGAAGGACAGGTGCCGATGGATGATAAGTGATGGTTATAACACTGGAGATATTAATAATCTGTTTCTATAAAATTGACTTTGCAGAAAACCCTGTAATATGGGATTTTGCATGTCCTTCATTACATTGTCCAGAGAGCTCTGAATGGCAGAGCCGCGCCTCTGGCTTCACTAACCTAATTTGCATTCTCCTGCTTCACCATCTGCACCACTGAAGAGCAAATCCTCCTTAAAGGTCAACAGCTGGTGTTGGAAATTATCTAAATTTAAATGGTTAATGTTAACTTTGGCAGTTTGGAGCAACATTTACGTAATCTTTTTCCAGGAATTCGGACGCTGCGGCTGAACCGTTTCATGCTTGTTTTAAATGTTAATGACTGTGTTTGTCCCCTAGACTCAGACTAGTTACAGTCTCTTTGTAAACGCACCTTCCTGTAACCCAGTTTACAGGTTTACCAAAAATGTTACCATCATCTTCACAGTCCTGTCACGTTCTAGATCTTCCCTCGCTCCAAGCTATTTTCTATTCCGCTCGTGTGAGTCTCTCCTCATCTGTTTCTGTCCTCTCATCTCCTCAAGCTTGGTTTGACCCCTAGACACCAGCTCTCTGTCCCTGCCTCTGTCCCGGGGTCTCCTTTAGGGTGCAAAGTCTGGCAGAATGAAAGTCTTTTGATATCACGTTTGATCAGACAATATCAAAAATCATTCAGAGTCAGATCAACATCTCCTGCTGTGCCTTGCAAATAATAATGGCTCTGTTAGCATTATTACCTTTATGATCTAGGGAGGGATTTAAAACTAAACCAATCATGTGATAATGCAAGGGTCAAGGTTATCGTGGGTCTCTGAATGGAAGAGTTGAGTGGGACCAGTTCTCTGTGGATAATGGACGAGGAGCCTGAATACTATAATTTATGTTCTATGCTCCACGCCCTCTCCGCAGCCAGATGCAGCTTTTAACAGAAACCCACAGGTCCCAGCAGGACGCTGCATCAAACACATCGCAGATAGATAAATATTTTCTTTGAATAAATGCCTATTTTTAGTCACCTTCTGCTAAACATGTAATATTCCATCCAGATAATCCTCACAGGAAGGCTTGTAAATGTGCTGTGAAATATAGGCACTGGATACAATCATGAGTCCCTGAAACTGACTGGCAAAGTGAATCCGTAATGAACCCGTCTTAAATGACCTTGTAGCACACTGCCAGGAACTGATGTTTTAAACATCTAGACCCTAACTGACATTGCCCCGCTTTGTTTGAAGTTCTCTCACCTGCTGTTAAGACAACCATCTGTGCTGTTCTTCGCTGCTAGGCACACTTCTGGCTGACTGACAAAACGCTTTCAGGATTACAAACAAAAATGTGAGTTCCTCCTGCCTGGCACCGCTTTCACATCCGCATATTTGAAACTGCTCAAACCTGAAGCACACAATTAGAACGTCCCTTAACCTTTATCTTACAAGAAATATAAAAGTCAAGTGTGTCCATATTTTCAAATTCATGATGTCTAAGAACAGAAGAGGTTCATGTAATTTCATTCAGATGACAGACCTCTGGTGTTCAAATATAACTAAAGTAAACTTGTATGTCGTCTGCAAAACTTTAAAACCAAATTGACAAAAGTCTAAAAATAATGTGAAAAGTTGGTCACACAATTGAAAAAAAAAAGTCAAATATATATATGGCTACTTAAAATAGTACCTCATGTTACTACATATGGTAGAGACCAGAGGAGTGGATAAAGAATCAGTCAGATAAAAAAATGAGCTTCAGTGACCCATCACCTCTGAGACACTAACAAAAGTGTCATTTAAATGTGAAATATCGAGTAGCTTTATTCTCCCGTGACCCCAGCTGATAACAAGTGACCCATTAAATCTTGGTGGTAAGTGAGCATGGAGAATTTGATCACCCCAGAGTGGGTAAGCGTAAACCTGACCAAAGACTTCCTAAAGGGAAATCACAGCATCCCACTGTTGACCCAGGTCTTCTCTCTCTGGCAAAATCATAAGACTGTCATGGAGGATCACGCCTTGATGTAATCATCCCGGTTCAGTGGGCACTCAGAAAACAAGGCTTTTTTTTTTCTTTACTCTTCTCATCCATGTTGAAGAAAAAAAATAAAATACATTTTTTTTTTACTATTCTCATCCATGTTGAAGAAAAAAACATTAAATACATTGACAGTAAAGGACAGAAAGAAGAAAGTAATTTGCAATTTGCCTTGAGACATGGCAGAAGTCCTTGATCTTCATGCAGTGTTTTTAAAGCCAATCAACCAACAAATACACACACACACACACACACACACACACACACACACACAAGCAATAAACATCCAGTGGATATCAGCGCAAATATAATTCTTAGTCCTTGAAATATTGGAGGCAGACACCATTGTAATCAAACAAAAAGATATATTATGCATCTATTGTTGTTAGCATAAGACGCTCCAGAATATTCAGTTGGTCCAAAAACATCAATTCTCAAGGTGGAGGGTCATGCAAGGCTCTTGATCTCTCTCTTTTTTTTTTTATGTATTCTGGTTCAGTCTTGCTGTTATTCAACAAGGTTATTACCACTGAGATCAACAGTCTCTTCTCTGAGGGAAATCTGGGCAAGACGGAGGTGCCGTGTTTAGCGAAAGTTCAGTTCAAATCAATAAAAATCATAACAGATTTGTTAGTGCGTGCATGATGCTGAGGCCATTTTACCCTGCAAGGGTTTAATAAAATACACATCAATTATTTAACTCCATCAAACCACTCATGTTTCGTTTAATATATATTATTCCCATACAAATCCATAGTTCTTTCCCTGGTATCTGATCCAGTGCCATATTTCTCATACTTTGGCTAAACTTGTCAACTCCCCTGATTCCAATATATTTTTTAATCCGTCCATTTTCTTGGCTGTGGATACAAGCAACGGTTACCTCCTGTGAAGGTGAGTCACGTTTGCATCGCGACACAACTACGGGTGGGCTGCGGTGGGCGTGCAATGTCATACTCAGTGTGCTTTTGTGACAAATATGGCTGCCAACTCTTCCTGCCCTCACCCAACCTGTGTGCCAGCACCTTGTTTTTCATTCACCGATGATTCAGTGTATGCTGTTCGCATCTTGTGCACGTGTTTTGGAGGTGGGGGAGCAGCTCGTTTTGTCCAATTGGGGAGCTCGTGAGTGGGCTGAAGCTGGTGGCAGACACCTGCATGTACTTCACAGCTTTTTCACAGCAGGGATCTAAAAAAAAAAAAAAATAAAATAAAAAAATCGCCAGGCTCCCTGCAGAAAAACAGAGATGCATGTGCACAAGGGACAGAATGGCGGGTCATGTGTCTTCTGACAAGACTAAATCAATCAAAGGACAATTTCTTGAACAACCATATCTAATGAATATCACTGTGTTTATTTAGCAGCATAGCCCTGTCTGTCTCAGCACACATGGATTCCTGGAAAAGTTTTAAACATTTCACATGTGATTACACGAGTATCTCGTATGCCCTGAACTGTGAAATCCTCACAACAGACAACAGCTGTGTGTCTGGCGTGTACCTTTAGAGGATTATAATGTCAAAATCAGGTAAAATGGTCCTCACATGAGCTCTCCCGGGTGATAGAAAGGTTTGACCAGCCTCTTGTACCATGATCATCAACCTTTCATTTGTTTTATTATTTGGAGATATAATTCATGCACACAAACAGTGCAGGGATTCTTTTTTTTTTTCCTTTTTTTTTTTTTACTGCTTCTGTAGAATTTAACAGAGAATCACATTGACTTGAACTATTTGATTTTCCCTGTTTTGCATTTTGTGGTCACAGGAAATGATTAGCAGCCGTTTTATTTAACATGAGTTGCCCTCATCTTGCCTTTGCGACCTTCACCCTCTTTCTCTTGGGTGATTGGAAATTCTGCTTCCTTGCTTGGGTCCTGACCCACAATTAAACCTGCTGCTGCCTCCTGTCCCACTATTGACAAATTACAGTGGACCTTTGATCAGGACCTCTGAGATATTATTTCCATTCATCTCTGGAGACTTTGGCGTATTCCACTATCTTAAATTAACCCGTTTTGGCATAGATAATGTGTTTTTGGCATTCAAAAGTGCCTCATTTACATAGTCTTGACTCAGAACACTTGGGAAAGCCCTGAAAATGCAAGAGTTCTTGGTCAATGCTTTAACACACTACAGGTGTTGAACCTCAGCACCAATGAATCCTCTCATAAACGGTTGCTGTGAGTTCAGTGAAACCCCAAATAACCAATGAAGATTACTCAGAGAGGTCAGGTTGGTAGGAAAAAAGTCACAAAGTGAGAGAAACACAAACATCAGTCCATAAAGATGGACGGAGACAAAGGTAAATCTGAGCAGCCATGGAGGACAAAAATGATATACTGGTTCAACAGTCAGGATTTTGTTCAAAAAAAGACAATGAGCCCATATGCACCAGCAAGCAGTTTCAGTCATCTGGCAATGAGGGGAAGGACGACCGGTCTTTAATAGCTGCAGTGTTGATGAGTAAAGACTAGGTCCAGGTGTGCAGCTCCGCCCCTCCAGTCACCAGAGAGAGAGAGAGAGAGAGAGAGAGAGAGAGAGAGAGAGAGAGAGAGAGAGAGAGAGAGAGAGAGAGAGAGAGATGACGTCGAACCACACAAACCCTGACACCTTGCTCCTCTATGAACACCTCCAGAAAATAGTGCCAGGAATTGTGTAAAGAACCCATCGCCACTCCTCTTTTGTGTTTCCAAAATAAGCCCTTCTTTCTGTGCCGGATCATCTTTTCCTGATCCATTTTTCCACTGAAGGATTTTCCCCACATATGTGCGTCTCTGTGTGTCTGTTTCCTGCTTGCTAGCCTGCTCATGACAGTTTGATAAACTTTGCAGCGGATAAAACCGTGGATGAACAGCTGCTTCTGGGCAAACGTCAGATAAGACTGATCCACTGGAGGGGTTTCACATGCAGATTATTGGTAGATTCATCATGGTACTGGGCAGCGGTTGGGTGTCATCAACTAAGAGGCTTGTTTTGGTGGTCTTAGTCTTACAATCATGCTTGCATTTATTAGGCTTTCATTTTTCCCCCCTTTTCATTTAACTTTTTGTATTATTTGTGTGTGTGGGCTGTGTTTGTCTACATAATCAATTAATTTCTGATTAATAAGTTGTTAAAGGCAGCTGAAGCAGGAGGATTGATCTCCTGAAAACTTCATTGCTCCACAGTGGCACCTAGATGTTTGGTGAAGACCCTTCCACTGGGTCAGGCTCAATGACGGAAGGGTTGACAGCACATTAGTTTACATCCTGGTCAACAGGCCTGATGTAAACGCCCGGGCGTCAACTGGAACATATCAATTGTTGACACTTTTAAGGAGGTTTGTCTGCCTGAGGTGAAATCCATTTGTCCTCCCTTGAAATGACCTATCAGTCCAAAAATAAAGAGCAGAAATGTGAGTGAAAAAATAATTTAAGAACACTTCATCATTTCCTATCGACATCTTGTATGCTAATAAAGTCCGTCTCCAGCAGTCACTGGCAGACAGCACTTAAAATAGAACCTCTCTTCCAACATGTACACATCTATTCAAGTTCAGCTCTAATATTACAATAATAATAAATTAGTCATAAGACCATTTATCAAGCATTTACATTAGTACTGATAAATTATTCAGCTCTTGAGAACACGTTTCCTAAAGGAACATGTAATACCAGTCAGAGGTGATGTATTTTCATTCGCAGGTTGCCGTGATTGTAATTTAAGGGCAAATTTCAAGATAAGGCGACGCAAAATTTATCTCTCTAGACTTAATTCAAATGAGAGCAAAAATACAGGCTGCCCATAGCATGAATACATTAGCACCGATATCTAGAGCCCATGGGAACGTTTACGATAAGTGCATTTAAAATGTACGGGGTGCGTGCATCTGGCGGATCATTTCTCAACTTCTCCAGGGTCTTATTTTAGGTGTATGTGATAATGAAGCTGTTATTCTCATCTCTGTGTGAAGCATTAACTGTTCGCATTGCTTGCGTCATCACTCAACAGACTCAGGCAGATGCCAGATTTACCGATCCAAGCTGAAAAGGTTGTCCCATCACATTTTTACACATCTTTCTCCCACTCGGTGCTCTGATCTGTCCATCAGCAGCACTTTTTCATGCTTTTTTGTTGCTTGTTGTCACTCTTACATAATTAGTAAACAGTTATAAACAGGTACAATAGATACAAAATCTACTGGCACGAGGCAGGAAGTGAAGGGATCAGTGTGACTTCTTGAGGTTACTCATGATAAACACACACCAGCAGAGCTCATGCACGTGTGCAGTGCATCTGTATTCGTGTGCACATATCCAACAGGGGACCAGCTTGCACAAGTGTGGATTATTTGCGTCGACAGACGAAAGATGTTTGAATATGTTGTTTGTTTATCCAGCCTCATTCAGTCATGCTGGATTGGCATCAGTGTGTATCCAGCTTTTATACCTATCGTGCTGTTTGTTTGCACATTAGGGATTTAATACATTAATGCATAATTTAAAGGCAACAATTTTATTTGTTATTTTGATGCATTAACGGATTCTTCAGTTTCTCTCTGTGTTAAATCAGGCAACAACGTGGCAAATATTTGACAGTATCCTACTGGAGAGCCATTTGATTTGAGGTCAGGAACAGTCACATGATCATCATTTATCCTTTCACCGAAGCTTATATTCAACCTACGATCAGAGTAGAGTCGTTTCATCACTTTGGGGGATGACATTCCTTTTTTCACATTTTTCAGGAGAGACGAAAGGAGAAAGTGATTGAAGTGTCGGCATCTTTGGATACAGGGGTTGTGGAGGCAGGAGGTGAAGAATAGCATTACTAGCAGAATTCTCGATGGAGAAAGGTGAGCAGTGCCTGAAAGCCTTCATCTTGAAGACCCAATATGGGTGGAAATAATAGAAATATTTCAAATGATATGCTCAGGGTGTCAGTTATGCCCAACTAAACAAGGCTATATAGGTAATAATTCATGTATATCTGGCTGTTTTATTTCATTATTTATGCAAGTTTCACCAAGATGGAACATCTAATGTGTTTTTTTAAGATATAGGATGTATGTTTATTGTTTTGTTTTTTTATTTATTTATTTTTACCAGAATTATAGTCCCCAGTGAAATCACAAGTGTGTGTCTTTTTATGGTATTTGTTTGTACGTTTCTCTACAGATCATTTTTTGTGTGTGTTTTGTGTGTGTGTGTGTGGGGGGGGGGATAAAGAGCTAGAGCTTGTGCATGTGGTGTGAGGCTAGATAGCCAATTAGCTTTTGAAGATGGCAGAGGAGTTGGGGCTGTCTCAGCGGTAACAAGCTGCTTCAGCAGAACCTTTCTGCCACCTTCACACTCACCCTTTCTCACCCTTTTTTCCCTCTCAGGATCTGCTCATTCTTCTTCTCTGCTCCATTCCTGTGTTTGTGGCTCATGATTGCTCCACGTTTTCACACATTTGCTTCTTGATGCCCTTCTTCATTTCTCTGTCTCATGTGTATTTTTTAAAAAATAATTCAGCGTATTTGCAGATTTTACCTTTCTGGCAATGACTTTCCTGACCATTTAATTTGAAAACGGTATTCTGAATCTCACTCTTTCTGTTTGTCCCGCAGTATGGCAATAAAAATGGGATAAAACCGGCAAAACTGCTTCAGTTTCAGTTGATAAAATGAGCATTATATACCAGCAGTTTCCATAAATTAGAAACTCTCTTAGAAAACCACATAAGTGAGGCTGGAATAGTAATCCTTAAATTCGGGTTCTCCCTCAAAGACGAGCGGGTGCTTTGACTATGACGTCTGTATCTTTAAAAACAGGAAAGTACTGGAACTACTTGAGTAGCAGGGCATCCAGTCATGAGGCATTTTTAATCTGCTCATCCTGTTTGTCTCCAAGTCTTCATAGGATTAACGGTTTGTGTGCATGAATTACTCATTTGAGCTGCGCATTCATCTCATTTGAGAGTATGCCCACCCATAAAAATACTCGTACGCCAGTGTGGGATTAACTGTCTATAACTATTTTTACCGCGGCTGGTTTCAGCACGAGCCAGTTTGTTTGTTTGTGACATACTCTGTTATAAACTACTGTGGGACAATGAGGATTAGCCTGTTTCGATGGGGAATGAATGTGTTGCTATGGAAAAAACTTTAGTGACAGCCAAGTTAAGCTTCAGTCAATTTATGAACCCTTATCTTAAAGCCTAAAATTACTTTTAAGCAGTCTACTGCTGACTTCCTCTATAATATAAGTGATGATATGGTTAAAAAGAAAAAAAAAAATTTAATAAAAGCTCAATTCTGTGATGAAGCCATTGGTACTTAATGGCTAAATTAGATTACTACAGAAGGACGTAATAAAACTAAATACATATTGTTAATAAATGGATTCAAACTAAATGGTGACAAGATAGGTTATCCACCCTGCCTATCAGAAGTTTTTTTTGTTTGGTTCTCAGCCAAGAAAACAGCACTGAATAATGAGAGTTCCGTTGGCCAAAATAAATGCTTCAGCAGTGGCGGCGACAAATTCTCAACTCCAGATATCATCTGCTAACTGAACCGTTAAAGAATCCCTCTGATGGAACCTGGGTTTGTGAGCAAATGGCGCCACATCGCAGGAGATTTCTGTCTGGACTGGGTCTCATTAATCCAGTAGTGCTGCACCGTGCTCGGCCAACATTGCAAACATGTGAAGATCGCCTATTTTTAAGGGAGTAGCTGCTGTGTTTTGCTTGTAAGCACGGTCTTATCTGCTTTCTCCGCTGACTGAATCCAACGTGCCCAAATTGCATAAAGAAGGCAGCTTGTATGAGCGCACAGATGTTCCCGTGCGCCGCTGCAAGCAGTTGGCAGAAAGACCTGCTGCTTAAAATGTGGTGATTTTCTGTGTGGGTGCAGACAGAGGAGCTCCAGGAGAAAGCCGCTGTCTTCAATTTGCGGTTGCAAATAGGGTGCAGGACCTTGACCAGTGTCCAGGTCAACAGGGCTTTAATGGAATGGGATGGAAGCACAGGTGAAACTGTAGATGGCAGTGGGAGGTTTCCTCCATCATGTCCTGACAGGGCAGCATTACAGTTTCCTGATGGTTGGGATAATAAGCTGATGGTTATTTTGGAGGATGACAGAAGACTCAAACACAACAATCTCAGAATAAACAGGAAGTGATGGCAGGGAGAGATGACGAGAACCTCTCGATCCTTTCATTGACGGAGGGGATGATGACACTAGATTAGAGTCAGAAGAGCCTCGTCCATGTCACCAGAAGGTAATGATGAGGCCATAGAAGGACTTGTCCTCTCACAACCTGAATAATAGGCCTTTGTCATGCTGCTTTTGTCACACAGTACGGGGTTCTTGAACTCCACAGCACATGGGGAGGTGTGACAGAGGGTTATGAGCCCCAGAACAGTGTGATGTGAGGGTTGGAGGAAGTGTTGAGGGCTGCATGTAGGTGTGTGGCAGTAGACAGATAATTGCACAGCCTAATATCACCGTTAGCAGATGCTGTAGTGACAGTAGTTGGGGGATATTTTGGTTACGTGCCACATAAGTGGGTGGTTTAGAGGATTTTTCTTTTAGAGTTAGAGATAAAAAGCAGAAGTGTGCTTTGAAAAGAACTGATTTTGTTCTGATGGGGTCTCACTACTTTGGAGACGGGGACTGAAGTTCTGTGTGGAAACTGCCTGCACTGCTGTGCGTGTAGTTTGTCAGTGAAAATCCCGATTTTCCTTCCCATAATCTAACCTTGGAGTCATTTTTATTCAGAATTGCTGAAACATGTGCAAGCAAGTGTGAAAGAGGTGGGCTTTGTTTAATTTGGAACATCTGCACGTGCACAGTTGGAAATCCCAAGCACGGTTTTAATTAGATGTTTCCAGCCCGGGCTTTTGTGAACTGAAGTGTTGGATGTGCTTCATCGTCAGTCCCGTGTATAGACGCAATATGTTTTGGACAGTGCTGACAGCTTGTTATCTCATCAGCTTCCATCTAATCCCACGGTTCACTTCCCATTGCTGTGAAATCTTGGCGTGTTTAATCCCTCATACCTGACTGCAGGAGAGGCAGCACATCACACTGGATTCCTCGTTTCCTGGCTCATACTCTTCATCAAAGCGTTCTGTTAAGTTTTCTGAATCTGTGTTAATCAGATATTTCATATCTACAAAGATCTTCCGTGTCATTGTGTTCAACTGAGCACTGCTTACTTTACCTCTCCAGTGACACCACAATAGGCCCTCATGCCCAGATGTTGAGTATATCGATTATTTTATACGTTTTGATGCTTTCCTTTGAAGTTAGTGAAGTAGATTTAGACGCTAATGTCTTGCAGCTACTGGAGGGAATCATACCGTCTAGACAGAAATCAGCAGATATTGTTGTGGGCACAGTGTTAAATCAACTTCATCAAAGCAAAGAGGGACAGCGGGACAAAAGTAGACGTGAGTGGGTCACAGAACCTTCTTTTGTTATTCTCAACAAACGCTGCTATTAACTGTAATCATCAGGCAGTCTGCAGTTTGAAACCTGCAATAAACAAAGGCTAAAACGTAGTCTGTATGGAAAGTGAGTGTCTTTTCTTTTCTTTTCTTTTCATTGTCATCGCCTCATATTCAAACATTATTCCCTGAAGTGGCTCTAGTGGTGTTTTCTATCAAAAGGAATCTATGCAGTGAGTGACTAATAAAAAATAAATGAATAAATAAATCAAGCTTGAAGAAAAAATTGTGAAGTAAAAGAAATGTCAGTAAAGAACAGGCCACATCACAGTTTTCAAACCTACCCAGGAATCAAGCACCCTCGTCACATCGGTTTAGTTTTATTCCAGAGTTTGACCTTCTGTTCGAAGATTTAGAAGACGCTCAGCAGACAGCATACGAGCGTCCAATGAACCGTGATGCATTTTTAACAGCATCCAGCGGCCCGCAACATCCTGGCTATAAACTGCACTCTTGTCGAGCCATTCCGTCACTCTCAGTTGCAGGTCTGAGTGCGCAGACAGCCTTGATTACATGCACCATTGGACAATCCGCAGCCATATCAGACTCTGACTGCTAAAGATAATGAAGGACGAAGTGTCCATGTCTGCCTGTTCGAGCTCTACGCCGATGACTCTTTAAGCAGCAAGCTTTCCTGTCACAACACATTTCGTCTTAGGGGACTTTAATCTTGGTTGTTGTTTTTTATTTTTATTTTTTAACTGCCTAACAACCCAGACCTTCTCTGCGTTGGCGTTGCAGGGTCCAGCCTTGTGCTTTGAGGAGCAATCAGGAAAATTTTCTCCTGTTCCTCCCCAAACTTGTTTATTTGATAGATATATTAAAGTGCTAAAGGGAATTAGCCTAATCACCTCAGGGGTATGACATACCCTGCAACAGAATGCCAGATGTGTCCTCTGCTCTACTCTACTTCATTATAAAACACTTATGTGGATTTTGCTCTTTTTATTAGTGGTAAAAACTGGTATGCCATACATAAGACACTCCCAAGTACTGTAAAATTGTTTGTTTCTATTAAAATAATGCAAATAAAATGGCTTTGTTTCACTTCTAATATGGTTGTAAACATCTCGTGTTATTCAGATTTCCTTTTTATCCTTTAAAGAGCTGACTGGCTGATTTTACAGAGCAGCTTTCACGCATGTGATCACGTGGTGAGAACAATGATGATGGACTCAGTCCTGCAGGACTGGAGCTGAAAATATCACAGATACAGAAAGGCTGAAGAAACAACCCTCCTGTTGCTTAACGGCGGACCTCCTGTTCCTGCTCGCCCGCATCGGCACCGACCCCCCTGAGCGCTCCGAGAGCGATTGTGTTTTTCACTTTTTATTCATAATTACTGCTGCATAACCATGGAAAGACACATCATGGTAGTTAAGTGAGTAAAGGTCAGGGTCACTTTTTTGTTTCCGTGAGACAATTTGTTTTACAGGCAGCTGTGAATGAATAGCAGAAGCACACGGACAGAAAACGTACAAATACAAACATCACCGACAGATGAAATAATCTAGCAGGTAAATCACATCAGCACATGTGAGTTTTGCAGACTGTTTAACACCTGGTTGCAGTGAACTGGACAAGGTCTGACTGAGAGATAAACCATGTGAACTGGTAAAAAGTTTACCAGGGATCAGCTTTAGGTGGGTATGAAGTCTAATGGCCTTCGCAAGTGTTAGTGTTAGATTAGCTATGAATTTTGCATTTGTTGTACAATTTTTACCGTCCACAGTGAGCATCTCTTCCAGTCTCGGATGAGTTTGACTGGACTATGGAGAGGAGTAAAGCTTTCTCGTATATATCTCTCTCCTCTTCCGCCGTTCCCTTTTATCTAAAGGTGTTTACGACGGGCAATTTCAGCAGCATGAGCTGCGTCTTTCAACCACGGGCAGCCTTTCATCTAGTCTGAAAAAGTGAGCGCTCCTGTTTTTATTCCTGATCCAAGTAAAGCAAAGAGAGTGCAGCACAGGGCGTCAGAGGAGGAGGACTCCGCAGTGGCAAACAAAGAGCGGGCTGTATCTAAAGGCAGCCTTTAACTGACAAAGGTCCCAGCTTACTGCATATCTGTGACTTTACGGATTAGTAGCTGAGAGACAGCGCTGTGTCTCCCTGCACTTGTTAATCTCTCCCCTCCAACCTTGCTTTTTTCTGCCGTATTCTCCTCACCGCGCTCTTCCTGCCTTGCTCTCCCGCACTTCCACCAGAGACTCTTCTATCACAACTTTAATTAGTTTTAGCATAGAATAAAAGAAAAGTTGGCGCTCTGCTCAGGTGATAACAGGAACTACCAGTGAGCTTAGTTGGGGTTACCAGAGTCGAGGTCAAATGTCAGTGCTGGGGGTGAAGAACAGACTTCTGCTGTTCCAGAACATGCAGTGATAGATGCCAATTTTTTGCCCCAGCCCTTATACAGATTAAACTCCACATTCCTGGATTAACTGGAAGGCAGGCGGACACAGAAAAAAATGGTTGGAGTAATGTTGCGGCTATAATAATTATTGCATCATTTCATGGAATCTGTGTGCTCAAAACCCTTACAGATGATTTGCTACATCTTTGGAAAACACACTTTCATTGTGTCAATTTCTAGGTCCTAATAAAGTACATGACTAATGGCTCCAGAATGAAGTAGCCATCTGGACAAGACTTGCTAATCATTAATTATGCAAAGGAGCTCTAATCAGAAATAATGCGTTTCTTAATTACCGTCCCAACAATAAACCTCGAACAGGTGACCAGAAGCTGTCTGACACCTTCGCCACCTGCGGCTTCCCTGAACTCACTGGAAGCCGACGGCTGGCAAACTGTTGACAAGATTAATGGATTGTGTTGAAGACGGAGGATGCAGCGGAGGCTCATTTCACCGTGGTTTTCTTCCTCAGGACTGGTGTCTTCTGGTGCATCAGCTATAACAGATGTAGCACGAAGAGATGCTTTTAGACACTTTGATGTGATGCTGTTTTATGGGTTCAGGCAGACTAATGGGCCTTGAGTGCCATAAATCCAAATACTATACATTGTGTGCACATTAAAACACAGACACACACACACACACACACACACACACACACACACACACACACACACACACTCAGGATAAGACAGGATATATGAGAGAGACACTTTTTGGCAGCCTGTTCTCATTACCCGTGTGTCAGTTACCCGACCAGAACAGATAATCAGGTGCAGATAAACTATTTGGCATCAGGCAGAGGCGCACAAGGACATTGCGGAGAATGGGCATCAAAGTGCAGATCAGAAATGGCTGCAGGGACACGCACATAGATTTAATGTTTCATTTTGAGCCACGCCTCACCTGCTACTTTCTCTCTGAAATACAGACAAATGGGCTCCAGGCAGCTGGTTGGAAGGTGAACATGAGCCTGACGTGAACCTCCTGAATTTGAGACTAACAGGATCTGCAGAACAGAACAGAACAAAACTCTTTAACTCTGCTCAACAGGAGGAAAGCGTGTGATCTGGCAAACAATCCCTCCTTCTCTTGGTAATTCTTGCCACGTCTAAACGTTCGTACTTAGATAGAAGCTGCAATATCCCCAAACAGCCAGCAGGTAAATGACCTCTGGGTCAAGATTCGAGTTTCCATGGAAATAAAATCAGCTCCTTCTGAAAGGAATTGTTGCTTCAGCCAATCAAAATTGATTGAATGTCTCTTTTATAAATGATGCCCCAGAAGCTGTAGGAATTAGTATTCTCCATTAAAAGACTTGGCAGTTTTTTATTTTAGCCACCAGAACATCTACAATCATCTGACATGTCTAACACCATCGGTAAACTAAGCTGAAGTTACTCATGTTTTCTGACTTTCTGAGTGTGTTGTCCTCTGGTGTTCTTGATCTGTCCTGCAATGCTTCCATATGTGTTATACATGGATTACTAACTGCACTAAATACGATGATGCTGATGATGTATCAGATTCAAATTTTGTTCACTTTTGTACGAACACACACACACTCTCTCTCTC
>BJFM01000350.1:434576-454925 GCA_016586285.1 Arothron firmamentum
AAAAAAAAAAAAAAAAAAAAGCTGACGCTTCAGCAGAATTTGCATATGAGCCTCCCCTGCATGTGGGACTGGATTTGACATTAATCGTGATATAAAGTGACGCTTGCGTCAACCTATCTGAAAGAGACAAATATTGAAGATGATAAATCATAGAATATGTACAGGAACTGCAAAATCATGTGCATTTTCCAGTGTGCCAGAGGCAGCGAAAACTTTTCCCAACTGGAATTTATCTGAGTAACCGAATCTATCACTCTTGAGCCATTATGTCCAGGGAGACTTAACTGTGTGTCCTGTCCTCCCTCCAGGGCCCCACAGCTCGCAGGAAGACAGGGGTCACTGTCCTGCAACTGACAAAAGGATCAATGCAACACTGTACGGAGCTGCAGGTCATTGTCATTGGGAGCAATATCAGTCAGAGGCGGATCTTCTTTTTCAGACAGGCTTCTCACGCTAGTCTGATTTATACAGGAGCGCTGGAGCAAGCCTCTAAGCTTCCCTTCCAGCTTCAAGCACCCATTTCCTAAAATTCATACCTGCTGCTTAATAACAGACAGGTCACACCTCTCATGCTGGGTCGCATCGTCGGTGTGGACCGTCTCAGGGTCGGTTCCCAAAGCTATATTCATCCACAAAATCTCCAGGTGGAAGAGAAGTGACAGGTAAATGGCAAATTAATTTACAGGAAAATTTCAACATAAAATTACATTCATTTATGAAGGACGCCCCTGTGTAATCGACTCTAGTTGTTAGTGATTTACACTGACATACGTGTAGTTAGTGACTCAGGCAGCTGTTGGAGTCGTGTCTTTCAAAATTTCACACATGGCAGCTGATGACAACCAATCAAACGGCAACTTAGTCCATGTTTGTGCTTTCTGTCAGTCAAATTGGGCCTAAAGTCAATGAACCGGGTTTAAATCATACCAGCACAGCAGCAAATTTCAGCTGGGATTACCCTAAGACTGTTGATCAGGTTTTCTTGTAAATAATTGAAATTATTTGCACTTAACTCAAAATGAAAATCAGACTTTTTTCTTTTTCTCCTCCACTCTTTCTCTCTCCCCTTCTTATTTGATTATTGTTTTATTATTGATTATTATTGTTTTATAGCTAAGCTTGTCCTCTGGACAGACATTATGAGCTGCTTTCACACCTTGTCTTTAATTGTGCAAGTGTTCTAGATGGAACAGGCGCTAGAAATAGATGTGGAATTGTGCAAACTGTCGTCCCGCAGAGCTGCCTGGCAATGCAGAAGGGTCAAAGACATCTAGATGTTGTTGAACGATTGCGTGTGTTCATAAAAAAGAAATTATATCAGTGAAATTATATCATTATGAGAGAGAATAGACTGCAGATGATCACATATGCTTTTTAATGCAGAGAGCAGAGTTGAATAAGAAGCATTGATGGCCAGCAGCATCTGAAAATGAGCATGAGAGCAGCTTCCATATTTACAGCCTTCATGAGTTCAATCACTCATAGGCTTGATTGGTGTGCATGTCAAATTCTAGAAAAGGTTACACTTCTGCAGCTCTTTTCCCGTCCCTCGAACATCCTCAGCATTCTGAGAACGTGGCTGCCTTTTGTTAAGTGCTGTCTACCCTTCATCATAAATGGGAGCAGTTATTCATTACTTCTCCCCTCAGAAGTTTTAAAATGCATTACTTCAGGCAACAAAGCTGACTGCAATTTTATTGTTCAGATTAACAGAGAAACAGCGTGCCTCACAACTCCAAAACTTATTCACAGCCGTGCAAAAAGCAATTTACAGGATACTTGATATAATTGCCATCTGCCAGCATTGACAAATAATGTTCAGTAATCTTCAGAGAATTTTTTTTTTTTTTTTTTTTGATTGTTTTTAATTTCCTGACTGGGTGTTTGCTTTGGTGATTTTTACTGTTTTTTGGTTCTTTTTACACTGAACTATTACATAGTCATTTTAATGTGTGAAGCTAGATTGTACCTTCTCCTTGTTTCTGCTTCTGTGTCCCTCAGGTTCAGCGGATGGGCATGTTAATGCCCTCTGCCTTTATTAATTGTTAACACTGTTATTTTTCACAACAACAGCACTTACTTAGATGTGAGCGTACAGAGCATAGGTCAGAAAATGCCCTCAGACATATGGCCAGCTAATGCTGGCTAGTTGTTAGCCATCAGCTACTTGTAGACTGCAACATAGCTCCAACATTTGCAGTGATGAGAGGCTGTAATTTCCCATGAGGGTTCAGCGAGTGACGGACAGTTAAATTGGCCATGTTGCTTAAACAGAGCCTGGAAAACGACTGCTCATATCAATTACATGTGAGTGGACATGATTTCATGGAGGCGCCAAATGAATGGGAATATTCAGAGAATCCGTGTGTTTTCCAGGGCTGAAGAGGAGGCCTCAAAACAGCAGAGAGCTTCCATATTTGTGTTTTAATGGTAAAGTAATGTTGACTAAATCCTGCAAATTATGACTTTGCCACCATACATTGTGGGGGAAAGTGTCCATTCAGTGGTTTCAGAGGCTTCCCTGAATATAACCACAGAATTAGTCTCTTTTGTCATTCATTTAAATCATTTCAGATCTTTTTCCAAATGTTAATTCATGCAACAACTGAGATTTTTATTATTTTCCTTTATGCCTGGCTCCAGCCCCTCCCCATCTGCTGCTGCTTCTGCCCACATTTATGCTGATTCAGACCCCCTGCTGGGTGCCACAGGGAGTTTGGGATGAAAGTTGAACTTCTGTGGGGTTCCACACACACACACACACACAACAAATCAAAATAGTATTTCATAACCTGTAAAAAGGTTTTCAAAACAGCTGTTGTATGATTCCTGACATATTTCCAACAAGATAAAAGCCTGAAAATTAAACAGTTTTTTTGTTGTTATTTTTATACATCCCTCCATTAAAGTTTTGTTTTAGCTATCCGTTGCTACATCAATTGAGGTGACAGCTTGCATGAATCACGCATGATAATCATCTTCTCTTTATTTTTAGATCACAGACAGCTTTGTCTGGCTTCTGACCACATCTCCAAGTTTTGCCTAATCTCCAACATTAGATTTTCTTATATCCAATCAATTACAGCAAATCGGCCAAATGAACAAGCTGTCACTGGCGCTCTGCTTCACTTCAACCATGGCCACACAGCACACACGTCAGCAATGTGATGCTGGTCCCAAACTGGATCTCACAACCACAGTTTTACCTGGAACTGACAATGTGAGGATGATGCTGTCAGATGTTCCTGAGGTGCTGGCAAGGTCACTAAAGTCTTGGTCTGTGCCTTACTGGTATTTGTGATGTAACCTCGAGACACAGAGCTGCTATACATGAGACACCATGTCTGCAGTCCCCGAGGAGGATGAGTTTCTTCTCTGTTAAATGGGTTTGATGGAACTAGCAGATTTAAATATAATCAAATCTGACTGACTCTTTAGCACTTGATGAGCGTGATGAAGGTGGTTGAGGGGCTTATAAATAAAAGAATAATGCCTCCAGTTTCACTCTTTTTTTTCCCACTTGGTGCTCTTTTCTTATTCTGGTACGTCTGTGTAAATAAGTGCTTTTTATATTTGTCTGCCTGTGCAATCCACAGTGGTGTTGTTTAATCCCTGATAACACAGACTGTGAGGCTTTCTTGATGTGTTCAGTGAGTTTAGAGTAAGCAGACACAGAGTGCTACCCCAGCTATTCAAAGGTAAATTGAACAGAGGACAGAGTGCTGCTATTCTTATGTCTGCTTTCATTTATAATGTATCCCATCACATTCGTTATTGATTATTGGACAATACCCGCAAATTTCACAAAGTATCAGAGTACAAAAAAGAAATGTTTGTTTCCTGCTGTATGGTTTATGATATTACACCCATGAAATCTACATTATTCATGTACTTTTAGACCTCTTCAACAGCTCTCCATAAGATGGAACTGTAGTGAATTTAGCAGATGTTCGCAGATCACAATGACATCAAGCTAACAAGGAAGTACAATACAGTATAAGGTAATTGTGTAATTCACATCATTGTTGGTTATTTTAGTTAAATGACACTGAGATGCTGAACTCGGCAGTCTGAAAACACCAGAGGGAAACTTGATGCATCATGGTGACAAGACCTAGTTGTTCCATCTAAGACTATCAGGCTGCTTTGCTTCATGTGGTTTTTATCAGGCCGGCCATTTCTCATCCAGGCTTGTCAGTTATCTCTGGCAGCACATTGAGTCACAGCAGATAGCCTTTGGCATCGCTGGCTGCCGAATGAAGCCATTCACCAGAGCAAGATCCAGGAAAAACTAAGAAAATCCTTTCCAGCAGACCAATAGCCATGTCAGTAGAACAGTGTTGTTCATTTCATAATGGATCCTCCCTGCAATTGTTCACATTTACAATGTGGTCACTTGTAGCTGCAAAACTATTGTAACATTATGACAACAAAATCATAAATCAGAGAATAAAGAACCAATTTCAGAGTGCACACATAAACCACATCAGTTCTATCAGCGTGATGAAGATGTCTGTGCTGGACTCAGTGACAGGGGTGTGTCCATGCTTCAGAGGACCATAGCCTCTCTAAATACTCTCTGTGGGTCATGATGTTCCAGCAGCTTAGCTCTTCAGCCCAACTCATGAAATAGACTCCTGTGAGAGAAGCTGCCGCTGGAGCTGAAGTCCAGGCTAATACCAGCTCCTGCTACACTTTACTTCTGACAGCACTGATGTGCTCAAGTCTCTGATGTTGTCATGAGAAAACTGATTGACTGTAGGCCAGCATGTCTGTTGAACACCAGTGTCTCACTCACACACACACAGCAGCTTTGTGTTACAGTAGGTTGAATAATGAATCATAAGTATTGTCTGGATATTTAGGTTTTTTAAAAAAAATTGGCTTACTTGAGATTAAAAAAAGAAGAGAAAAAAAAGGCCAAATATGCAGAGGGACCGTGAAGATCCGAACACCTGTTGGCCGGAAAAGTTTGACCAGGATTATCAGCATGCCTGTTGGAGGATTATTATGATTATCATGTTGTTATTACAGTCTAGTGAAGGAGCCAAACTTCCCACCCATGTCCACTGATGATCCACAGATTTTATACAGCTTTCAACGCTGATTTCATGGTGATACAAAGACCACAGCTGGCATTTCCACCAGCATGACAACAATCAACCCTGGAGAAACCCTTTTAACTCTTTTAACTTATTGTATTTTTAATTTGACATCTAGATAATATATAAGTGAACAGCTACGGTTGCACATGCCCATCATTAGTATCCGATATGGTAATTCTGCATTTAATCCAATTTTTCAGCTCTGTGTCAGTTGCTGCAATGTGGCTCGAGCAGATGACATTTCTCCCACCCATATAGCCGACAGACGCCGGCAGCATATTTCAGCACCAACCTCCTACATATAATAATAACAGAATCGGACCCCTTCTGAGTGGCACCGTTTGATTGAAAAGAGGAAAAAGCAAATTGAAAATGAGGCAGATTTGCCGTGTGCACTGCTGCTCCCGGCTTCATTCTTAAGGAATTTGCAGCTTCTCAGTATGTGTTTGTAATTATTGGTTGCTCCAAATTATGTGCATGTCATCATGTTCCTGTTACAGGCATTGGTGCTGAGAACATTGTGTCATTTTAAACCGTGTAGAAAAGTATAATTTTAATATCAATCCACACTGACAGCCGACCTCCTACACATACCAAAGATCACAGGTGTAGGCGATGGCGCTGCCTCTATTTATAGGAGCGTCTGTAGGTACGAGTTTCTGATTTATTCAGATAAACGATGCAGTTGGCCCGACTTTGGCATCTATGGATCCACTCGAGTCACACGATTTATCAGAAACAGCTGGGAAGTTTACTTTTTTACTGAGCATGTGCACACCTTCAAAAGTTGGCTTATTTTGGAGCTCAATCAAAATGACAAACTAATTTCACTGAAGTCGTTTTCAAGGCACAGCGTTCCTCCAAAGCCTTACTAAAAATAGCCATACGCAGATGTTACAGGCAGGCTGATACAGATCAGATATTATTTTCATCTTATTTCACTTAAAATACTTGCAAAGTTGCTCTTTTTCTGAGTGTGCCTTTGCTCCTTCCATGTTAACAACAGTTGGGGAGCACAAACCCAGCTCTAGATTTTCTCAAGGCCTTGGACTGCCTCATGGAGTAGCCTTGAATTACTGATGACGGGGGCTTTTATCAGTGACTGGGATAGAAAGAGTTTAATTTCCCTGCTCATTAAAAGAGGGTGGGGTCATTTATAGTGAGGCCCCATCAAGCCCAGGTCAAACGACAGCGCCGCGTTTCGTGTTTGAAAACGGAAAAATGAAAAGAATTCAGCATTTTTTTCTGCGAAACGGCCACTGATCCCTTCTTTGTGCTCTCTGGAGCCTCAGCATGCCTGAGAGCCATTCCGCCAGGTCACGCTTCTGTTTGGCGGGATCACGGGTCCATTGACTCCGCTCACATGTAGGTCAGCGTATGTGACAGGGAGATGCTTCTGTCTGCCCGTGTGGCCGCCCAGAGCAGCAGTGAAGAGTTAGTCGGAGAACAGAACCGTGTCCTCTCTTCCACACAGCCAGCATTTTATAAATATGTATGAAGCGATGTTTACATTATTTCCTCATCAAATCAGTGTGCACGACAGCCAGCGGCCAAAGAGACGATGCATAATTGATTCCACTTCTTTTACTTTTCCAGTCTACAGTTTCACACAGATTAAATATTCATTGGCGGCATCTTATGGGCTGCATCATGGTAAACAGAAAATAAAGATTAAGCGTTGCATTATTCAGAACTTACATTCTATCAACTTTTGGATCCCCGGTAATGCGCCTCATATTACTTTTAAATCCCTCCCCCTGAAATATCATCAAAGGAGATCAGGAACGTGGAATGTAGCATCGGTGGCAACACTGAGACCATTTCAGATTGATTTTTAGAAGAAGGGTAATGAGAGACTGTAATGCTGCGAATATTGTAACAGGCGCGTCAAAAGGCAACATCATACAAGGTTGGTGTGATCCTCCAGATCTCAACACAACAGAGGGGCTGATGATCAAACTCCACACCGAGATCAAGCAGGGACGCATACGGCCATCTGCACTCACAGGGGAGGAGCTGAGGCGGATCCATCAAACCCAAAGCCGCGGGAACTGATCTCAGCTCAGTGATCATATGGACAAGCATCCATTCGTGGTTTTTATTCCTGAAGCCCCCTTTGAAGAAAAAGAAGAGAGTCTCCGCACTACAATAGCATTATTTAAAAAAGAAAAAAAAAAAAGCTTGTCTCAAAGACGAACCATCCAGAGCTGTAACATCTGTCTTGGTGCCTTGAGAAAGTCAGGAACAGCCGTACCTCAAACTGCTCCCAGTTTTCCTCACTGCCGAATGGACCAGAATGGACCAAACTCCGGCGTAGATTCAGTCAAGTGGTCAGCAGGAAGCTCTTTGTTTGGTCCCTGTGAGCACTGACAGAAAACTAAAATGGATGATGCCTCCTTTTCACACAACAGTGGGGATAATGCACTTATTGGGTGAAAAGAAAAAGAAACGGACAACAAAGACGGTTATGTGGTCGGTAATTTGACCGTTCTTAATCGGATCAATCAGAATCCCTCATCATGTCAGATCGAAACACAGTTGAAACAAGAAGCAGGATTGGCCCTGCTGGTGTTTGGAGCTAAATACTGGAGTACAGTAAAAATACTCTGTTGTGTTCAGATTCTAGCTGGGCAACAGGAAAGTGGGTTTTTCCTCCAGGGTGAAGATGCATTTCATGCTTCTGGTCGAAAAAAAAAAGGCCTTTTCTGAATGATTCAGCAGTTAAGAACCTTTGCTTACAGACACACACACATACACAGAGCTACTCTGGTAAATGCAAAAGCAGATCTCAAATTCAAAAAGGAATCAGATTAATCACAGGCTCACTGTTGATTCATTTAAATTACCCATGATTAATATCCATTCATTATGGTGATTCATTTTGTTGACCCTGAAACCTATGGATGAGACAGGCCAGATATGGGCACTGAAATAGGATATTTTAATGGTTCTCAGTACACGTGGAATCCTTTAGTTTGTGGAACTCAAAGGCAGACTTTTATTTTCCAGCCATTGTTGATAACTAAGGATAGAAAAACAACCCATGTTAGTCATTATGATCCGACTTGCCAGCAAGTCTCTTTCTCATCAGCAGGCTGACACGTGCAAAGCCCAGGGAGCCTGGGTTTCTGCCAAGCGTGCAACACAAGTGTAATTTTACAATGCTTCTTGACATCACAGTCCCAGCGCAACACTGCAATTTGTTTGATAAAGGCAGTCCACGTTGCTTGAAAAGGGAATAGGGTCTGGGAATAAAAAGGATTCTGCGTTGTGTGTTCAATTCAGCTTGAAAGTTTGTTAAATCTAGTTGAAATGCCCAGGGAGGGTGACAGGTTGCTCGCCGTCCCCTCTAATGAAGTGGAAGAAGGATTCCAGCCAGGATGGCAGACAATTTCACACTGCCCCAGCAGGGGTTTCAAAGTTTTCCCCTTTTTTTTTTCCCAGGGCAACTCGCTTTGATGCAGCATTTGGTTTTTTAACTTTCCGCTTGGATTTGTTAAGTTGCATGTTCACGTTCTTGTGATGATCAGTTTTAGGAGTACAGTTGGGATTTTACTGCATCAAAAACAGGCCCCTTAAGGTGCCTGATTAGGTGAGCAGGTGCCACAGCGGTGTCTGTCACATCAGGTACGTGATGTCTGGCTGGGACTTAACCAGGTCTCATTATGTGATGACTTAGGGGTGAGAAAGGGCTGAGTCATGGGCTGCGGCTGTGCTGGTCAAGGTTTGGAGTAGAGGGGAGGAACGTGACTCATAGACTAATAGGTGATTCAACGGCAGAGAAAGGTAGATGATCGAAGACAAAGTTGAACCAACAGGCAGAGAATGAAGATGTGTGAAGCTCAACTAGGGAGGTTGTTATGGAGCGTCTGTGCTTTTTCTAATGTGACACATTCACATATCCTATGTGAAAATGTATCCCGAGTGCCATTTTCAACAATTCTAGCTCTAATCCAGCATGATTATCCTGCAGATGCAATGGTTTGTTAGGGTGAGGCCTTGCATTCTATCATATTTACATTGACAGTTAAGAACATCTCTTTAAAAGTCTTATCGAGCTTGAGCAAATGTCCAGATGGTTCATATAAAGGTAGAATATTATTGATTTACCGATAAGATGTAACATCTGATGCTAAATTGTGTCATGTACGGTGTCCTCTACAAATAAATTGCAAACTATTTGCTACAACAAAGCTGTTACTTCTAATTTGAGCTGCAGGAGATCTATAAATCAATGAAACCTCCACATTCATCTCTGAACCATGCGGATCTATACAGCGGAGCAGAGGAGCTGGTAATATTTTGCACTGTACCTGCTGTATTAGTATTCTGTGTTCAGGGTGTTTGTCCTTTCCCATCAACACGAGGCTTGGGTAACGTTCACGGCAGAGATCCAAGTCTCTGGAGCAGCAGCTGCTGGCAGAGAAACCAGAATATTGACCTGCTTTCGTTTACATCAGGGAATTCCATGCCAGCCATGATTCCATGCTAAACATCAATAAATAAATCATGATGTCAGCAAACAAATGCAGTGCACGACCAGCCATAGTGACAGCGGGAAAGTTACCCCAGACAGTGTTCGGGGAGGTGACAGAGACTCATCCTGTGAGTTAATGAAATTGGAAACAATGGAAATTCTTTTGCCTGGGGGTTAGTGTACGGATACATTTTCATACTCAGGGACCAGTCTGGTATGAATCACCAAGCACATGAGCTCATGTCAAACTTTTTTAAACAGCAATGGTATAGTTGATAGACTGTGTTTTAGATTAAAAAAAAAATAATAATAATAATAATTTGCATCACTCAGACATAAATTCTACCATTAGGGGCATATGTTTTAAAAAAACCCTGTCATTTGAGGAGGAAAAAAATGTCAAGAAGTGTGACTCAAATCAGCACCACTTGGGGGTTTTAGCCCTTATCACAATATGAGTAACTTTTATCAGCCGTCATTAAACTTGCAATGATATGTTAACACTATTTACACTTGTGGTACTGGGGCGCAGCCAATTAAAACCACAATATTGCCTTATATTGTAGGTTTGGGAGACAAGGAGCTAAAGTCAACATATTAGCTTTGCGTGCTAATGTCTGCTGCTAATGAGTAGAATTTCCCAGCTGAAGGACCCTAAATCATCACATGTGACCTGGATCAGCATTTGTGCCAAAACAACTCCGCCTCGGTTTGTTCTTTTGGCAGACCGCATAGGAGGGTCAAAAAGTTAATAAAAAGGTCACAAATAAATGCGAATGGAAATTTGCTGCTTCTGCTAACTTACCATGTGTTTTACCCACAATGCACCGCGGTGTTGTTCACTCCAGCGCAAAACCAAGATGGGTACGTGTCCAATTGATTGGATGTGGACTTCAAAGCATCCACTGATACATTATCTACAGTACTTCAATGCTGCTGAGCTGTGTACACAGAGATGGGTGCGATTCTCCTTTTTTGTCAAGTGTGGCGGAAGGGTTTCATGCTACCACCTCAAGGTTTTCCCCTCCAGCATCAAAACCACGCTTGTAGCTACTGGATTTTTCATAAAGAACTCTTATATTGTGACTCTTCAAACCCAGAGCCATTTACAATGGTCATGAGTTATTTACTGGCAATGTCAGCCCATTTTTAGCATATTTCCCTGAATGCAGCCACTTATCTATGCCCTGATGCTCTCACTAAGCAGCACGTGCTCACTATGTTGCACATCATCATTTAACTGTATTAAATCTATTGGTATTTTTAAATAATTCAACTGAATTACTTAGCATCTCTGCCTGTGTGTCCAACTGTCAGCCCAGACAGCCACATTCAGAACAGGCCTCTCCTTCGTTTTTATGCATCCTGGCTGTTGCACCATTCACTCATATGATGGGGGATGACAACACCAGAGCTTTCTCAGTCAATTTATGCATTTTAACTGGAAGTGCACAGAAAGTGCCCAGAGCGCTTTTTAACCACATGCTGCTCCATACTTTTTCCTCCCTGGTGGAAACAGCTGGAAAATGTGAAGGAAGACAGGAGAAAAATAACATTTTTTTGCACTTGTTTGTATGGTGTTGTTGCATATGTGCTGATTTACAGACTTCAGAGGAGAAGGTTCTGGTCTATGCCATTCTATCATGAATCAGTAATAACAGTAGTAATATTGTTATTCAGTGGTCACATGACTTAAACCTGACTTCTAATCAGTCTGCTCAGGACTCTGTCTGACATCTCACTGTCTCCTTGGAGTGTCAGAGGGTCTTAGGATGAGGTTCATCAGGGACTTAAGTTAGTGTCTTTAAGTAATCAGAGCAGATTAGGAGTAACACTAACTGCCTATGAGTGATAAAATCTCCTCCGGGCTCTGGTTACTCACCATTACTGACTCAGTGACACATGTTTGATGTCCTTTGTTGATGTCCTTACTGAATCAGTGCTGTTTCATGTGCTGAAATTAATTGGTGCATTGAAATTATAGCTATTGCCAAAAGAATCATATCTTTTATTCTCATCCAAATATTTAGTTTGGTGTTTAAGTCGCTCCTGCTATCTCATTAACTGCTTTTTCGTACTTTTTCCTTCTTGAGAATATTTAACTGAAAATTTGGGAGGGAAGTAAAAATTGTGATGCACTCACAAAGTGAAAGGTTTCTCTAGGTTCTTTTCATCATGTGTCTTTGGCCAAGCATCAAACGTTCTTGTTTCAAACAGAAAAGGGTTTTTTTTTTTGTTGTTGTTTTTTTGTTTTTTATAGCTTGGGCATGCAGTGACATTTAAAAAAAATAAGGGAAAGGAAAGGAAATGTCAAATACAATTCACAGTCGCAGAACCGTCTGTTGGTGATGGGTTCCGCCACACTAGCGCAGGAAGGGGCAGTGAAGCATCAATATCCTAGTTTCATTATAGAGAACGTGGCGATAAGGAGTCATTTGAAAGCAATTGCAAGGGAAAGGAGATAAATTAGAAGTCAAATTAAAGTACTTAAGAGTATATAATTAAGAGATAAAAAGTAAATGTTGCCAGGTAACCAGTGTCACCACTCCTTGAAGCAATTCAAATAAACTGCCTAACGATGGACTAAATGTATCTCTTTTATTACAATTTTATCTATAAACCATGATTAATCATAACATAAGCACATGGAGACAAAACCCCAACAACATTTCCTCATTGTGGCTCTTTTCTCCCCCTGAACTTTAATTTAGATTCTACATGACAGTTAAGACCAAAAAACTGAGCATAAAGCTGTTTTTAGATGCTTACATACAGTTCATAAATCATCCGTACTTGTTGAAATGCTTGAATCCTGGCAGGCTAGTCTGCAGTTGAACATTTAAAGAGCAGCATCTCTGTTGTACTCCCCCTGGGGGTCATGATGTCACATAACAGCAGCCAAAAGGTTTGCGTGAATGTGAGCTCTGAATGAGCTCACCGCATTCATTCCAGTTTTCCTTTGACCTTCATATCAGCATGCAAATGAAGAGGGGAACAATGGCAGGAGTTGATCTTCTTCCCAGTGCATATTTTAATTTCAGAGGAACAAAGGCTTGAGCAGATCTGCATAGCAATGCCCGGCCAGGGCGGGAAAATGGCAGCACCGAGTCACAAAACAATAACTGTCCACCTTTATGGAGATGTAAATGCTTGTTTTCCTGCCCACTCACATGATACTAAAGCTCCAGTTTTCCATGCAGAATGGAGAAGAAGAAGAAGATCTTTTAAAAAGGGCTGACATCTTCCACCACAGGCAAATGAGCATTCCAGCGTCGTTTTCCCATTATGGTTTCCATTGACGGGGAACACCTCGGCCACATTATCTGTAATTACATGGACTTATTTCCTCTGTTTCTTCTATTATCTGTGTCATTCATTTGCAGATCATATCGCTCCAAAAGTAACTGGGACATTATTTTGATGCATCTACACGATTTGAAAGGCCATTCCGCCGAGTAAAGCTGCATTCCATCACAGCCGTCCTGCTGCTTCAGTCTAAAGTAGAAGTAGGTTTCATCGTTAAAATATTTGAATGAAGGAAGAGCGATGCCTTTTCCGAGCCTTCCATGCTGTTTGTGTACCTAAACTTGACAGATGCTGTCAGTTTGGAAAAAAGTTTTAAAATTTGCTGCTTTAAAAAAAAATACAATCCGGGCGTCGTATCTCCGGAGGTCTTTCAGAAATCTCTTGTTTCCATTTGTGCTCCAGAGGTGCCTGAAATGTCTCCACAGACCTTAGACCTGCAGCATATAGAAACTCCTACAACTTTTTTTTTTTTTATAGCTGTTAAAGACTCTGTTAAAGAGAATCGAATCCTGCTCGTGGTCACTAAGGTCAGCCGCACTAGTCTCAGTGCGTGTGTGTGTGTGTGTGTGTGTGTGTGTGTGTGTGTGTGTGTGTGTGTGTGTGTGTGTGTGTGTGTGTCCTTGTATTTGCTCAGTAGTGAGTACCACAATATGTATTCTCCTGGCAGAGCCAGGACATTTTGGCAAACTGGGGCCATTTTTTGCTGCCCCCCACAACTTCAAAAGCCTGTTGGAGGGGATAAGCCCTGCTTTTAAAGATGGGGGTTAGAATCGGGTTTAGGTGAGGGTCAGGGTCAGGGTCAGGGTCAGGGGTTACTTGGGATGATTTGGGATAGGGTGAGGAGGTGTACAGGCAGGTCATCAATGGGCCTTATTTTCATGGGGTCACCTAGTTCTTTCATCTAAATCTTTTGGTGTGTTTCTGGCTGATTTAACAGCATCACATGCCGACGATGTTCAATCTAGAAGTGCCTGTATATGAATCAGACGACACGCTTTGCCATATTTCTCCCTGCACCGTCACTCACTCGCAGGTTACAGTATTTTGAAGGCAGCAGTCCGCTCAGAAGTCTCTGCTGACACATTTGTGACAGGACTGAAAGCTCTTCCGCTTTCTGTCAGCTGCCAATTAGCGCACCGTTCCAATTCCAACAAAGGGAGGAAGCTGTGTTTGTGCCGGAAACCTCTTCAAAAACGACGTCACATCTAGTTTTTTTCTTCCTGCGTGCCCTCTGATGGTTTGACTTTTTTGGATTTTGGATATTTTGTTTTGCTGTAATGTTTTATGAACGCCACAAGGGGTGGCAGCTACGTCTGTCTCCTGATATTCAAGAAGTTTGTTTGCATGGCAACAACCGGCACGGGTGAAATATTACCGCATTCAAGCCTGTCTGAGGTCTGTCAGCCTCGGTCACGTCTGTCTGCACAGCCGTGCAGACTCATCCATTCATTCATAATCAGGTCATCAGCCGCCCAGGACGAGCCCCCCGCCCTCTCCCTTTCTTCTCGTCTCGACGGTGCCGCCGACAGGTGGGCGGGCAGGTGTGTCCATTGATCCAAAATGACAACCTCCCCCCCGAGCCTGTTGCCTGGAGACACCGATTTGCCAGACTTGACAGGGCAGAAGCAGCCGCGTCTCAGTCGAGCAAAGGGCAGAGGCGGAGCCCGTGCTCAGGAGCTGCGACTGGGGTCAGCGTGTCGCAACGCATCATGAAATTATTTGTTTATGGGAGAAGGTGCTTCGCGTTTATCACGCGTGGCTGAAAAGGGAATCTTCAGCTGGGGGAAGAGAAAGACAGCAGTAGACAGTGAATAAATGAGCCATCAGAAAGCCTGGGATTATCTTATCAAAGTACACATTGTGAGGGCCTTTACTCTGTCAAAAGTAAAGCAACATGGACCATTAAGCCTAGATTTACCGACATGGGCTTTACTTTTATGCATTCCTAATACGTCCCTTTCGTTATTTTTTTTCGTGGTGCATGCTGGGTGATGGAACATCACAACGCAATAAATCATTTTCAAATGAGAGAATGAGCGTTGTCACTCTGTCAGAGCTGGAATCAGTGGAGACGGTGGAGGAGGCTTCTTAGGCTGATGTAAAGACCGCTACAGTTTCCCCAGATTATCACAACACTGCAACGCAAATGTCTTTATTTCTGTCATTACAGGCTGGAGGGGAAAAGTGATTAAACCATGATCCCGCTGAGTTTGCCTGCTTGTGTTGATGTTGGAAGAGCCCCACCTGATTTTCTTTACCTTCCATGTGCCATATGGTGGCAGTTATTCATACTCCATGTCACATGCTGTCTGCAGTGTACAAATATGCATAATTCCATGGTGTCATTTTCAGGGGGAGGTGCTCTTTGAATAGTGCTGCATGCTCACCTCAACCCATCATTATGCTGCTGCACATGTCTCAGCCTAGCTTTCTTTCTATGTATGGTGCCTCCGCCCAGTGCTCATCATCCTCATCAGCCTTTCAGTCTCAACAGAGACGTCCGCTGACAGCAGCAGGATCTGCACTCCGTGGGGGGTCCGATTACCCCGTTGCTGCTTTGAAAATACCCCTGCAGTGACCAGCAGCAAAGACTTATAGGGGACTGAATTTTCATATATCATCTTCTATGATAAACAGCACATTTTCTAACATTTGCATTACCCCTAACACAAGTTCGCTGAGCTAAAAGCCAAAATCCCACTGTTTACTTCTCTGTTTTTCTGCATCAACATTTATATTTTCTATCATTTTAACAACTTCAAAGCATAAACACATCAGGGTTGCGCTTTATTGTCTATAAATTCACTGTCAACTTGTGTAGCAAATAAAAAAAATAAAACATTAACCAGCCACCGTACAAATCTTTTCAGCTGGTACCACAGGATGTGTATCCATGCAACGTATATGAGCGTGATTACTCATGCCTTGATGCTCATACATTGATATTTCCACCTTCCATCTGTGCCCTCTGTGAATGGCTAAAGTCCAGAGGTAGTTGAGGTTCGCCAGCTGTGATCACCTTCGAGTGGGCACCATCTGTACCTGTTAATCGGGATGAGGTAGGAGGTAATGTACTGCTAAATAATGGCGCTTTGCCACTTGGTACCACCCACCTCGCACCAGCCTCCCCACTCATCAAATGGAAATCTTTTTTTTAAAGAGGGTAATGATGTGACCTCATGGTTGCATGCAGCAAACCAGGAAGCTGGCGCCTACAGCAGAGAGGTCACGCTGCGATTTCTCATGTTTGCAATAATATATTAATAATAAGACATTAATTATATATAGTATGTTGGGGAGCACAGGCAAGTCTCATTCTTTTCATTTAGCATTTTCATTTAGGTTTTAATTTGAGAAGTATTGACAGGGACTCCTGCTTGGATCTAAATATTAATGATTTATTTATTTATATATTTATTTATTTATTTATTTTAGGTATGAAATTAAGTCCAGCTGTCAGTTATGACCTTTCACACTTGTTGTTATGTATCAAATAAGTAATCATATCTACAGTAAACGGATTTATTTGTGCCCGTTTCAGTTTTTCTTGAATGTCTAATGGGTTGGGAGAATCCTTCTAATCCATCTGCCAAGTTGGCTTTGGTCTCTCTGCCTGGGAGCTCACACGTCATCCCTCTCCATGCATTGTCTTCATATTCAGTCCAGGGTCATCGCTTCTGTTTTATCATTAGCGACATAGCGGCATAGAATTTCACATTCTAATGTATCATCGCTTTCCAGTAAACGAGGTGTTTCTAAAGCTGCAGAGTGCTGGTGGCTGTCTGACAGTTTCTCAACCCATCCATTAACTCCAACCTCCCGACATCCTCCTTTGGCCCTGAGACTCAGGACTCATAATTAGCGACCTGCGGACCTCGCCGCTCTGACACGGCGTTAAAAGAGCACTATCTGAACTCTCACTTGTCTTCAGGAGACAGTTTATTGACACCGGTCGCAGCACGATTCCCTGTGCCCGCGGTTCATATCCAGAGCGGAGAATCAACATCAACAACAACAGCCTGCAGCAAACTCCCCGACAAAGGTCATCGCTGTAGCGCGGAAAGGCAGCAGCCTCCGGTATATCTCCATGTCGTGACATCGCGAAAAATATCGGAGATATTATAGCATGAAGGGCAGTCAAGTCCCGATCCTGAGAAGATGGGGATGAAATGATACATCTTTTATGGCAAAAATGTTCTGTCTCACTGCTAGAAGTTGCTATTTTGTAGTGAGAGAATGTTGTTAGCTGCAGTTATTTAAGGGCTGTAATAAAAGGTGATCATTCAATTATTTCTAGCCTTGAAGAAACCCATTCTTCAACTTTATTCTTCCATCTTCTTTTGTAAAATGCCAGGAATGCAGGTGCAAAAAATGTTTTAATCTTCTTGCTGGGATGCTTTATTCTTTTCTAGCTTTTAGGTTAAAGATTAATTGCTGCCTCCTTCTCCTTCTCCCCCTCCTCACAGGATCTTCACAGCCCAAAAACAGCATGAAATGTCTACAAAGAGACAAGTATGATGTGAGTACCCTCTCCACTCATTAAACTGGTCAAGAAACCAGTCTGATTTAATATGGAATCCCCGTGGCAAGCTTGTTTGTTCCAGTCCATTGAAGAGGCCGTAAACTCCACAGGGAGCAGAGGATAAACTCCATCCAGGTGGATGTGGGTACCTGTGAAGGTAACCAGCAATGCAGATGTACTGGATCCATTTTGAACTGCTGGTTTTCTTGCCAAGCTTGAAAACAAAGTGCACCAATAAATCAAGCAATCACGAGGTTGCGTATAGGCTCCTTTACCCTCTGTTAAACGCAACAAGGTCAAAGTGTTGTTGCATATGTAGAGCTCTGATTACTGTCACGCACTTGACATTCTTCATGAATAAATTCCTGCAGAAATGTGAATTTTACAGAGCAGGTTCAGACGGTAAGAGGAGGGGAGGAAAAATGCTTCGGCAGCATCGAACATTGATGCAGGTGGACTTTTCTGGCAATTCATATTAACTATAAATATTCATTTATTTTAGTGCTTTTCTTAGTTGTGTATTTACAGGTTGTTTTGCAGGCACCTGTGCAAATCAGAGTTCATATACAATTGCTCTTTCTTTTTTTTAACATTAACGGGCATCAAACAAAATAAAGAGAAACATCACTCACCGTTAAGGTTTCACAAAATTCCAAAGCAATTTCAGAGAATTACATAGTAAATGAGCCACAGTTGTGGGAGGAATATCTGAGGCACAAGTAGCGGAAGATGATGGGATGGCAAAGCCGGTGCTTTTCAAGAAAGACAGTAAAAGCTACCTGCACAAAGCAAAACGCATCACTCCAAGACATCAACAACAAATGTAAAAAGGCACAGATTACAATACCCCTCAACATTTCCTGTGCAAAGTGATTTTCTCACTTTGTCTTTTCTATCAAACTTTGCCCCTGAAGTTAGTTAAGTATGGAGGTTGAAGGGTTTTACTATCAATAACACCCACAATAGGGATCAGGGAATAAGCAGATAGACTCTGACACAGCATGGCCAGCAGACCATGGCAGCTTCATTAACACCACAACATTAACTGCAAATCCAGGCAAAGACGTGGCAATCCTGCCCCCACCCCACCGCCCACAGGTCCCATCACACATCAGGTGAGAGGCCTCCAGCTACAGCTCACGGGGGTCAATCTGCAATAAAAGGCATCCGTTTTCACGGCCTGCGGCGGGGAGATTGGGGACCTCCCACTCGTCTCCAAGCCATTAACTTCACCCTTTCATGGCAGGCAGAGGGACCAGACGCCAGGCTTCCACAGCCCTGAACACTACCTTCACCTGACCTTCATATGGCCGAGGAGGGGATGAGGAGTTATGAAAGATAGGATGGTTAAAAAAAGACCGCTCTTGCTGAACAATCATGGGAGTGATACAGAGGTGTGTGTGTGTGTGTGTGTGTGTGTGTGTGTGTGTGTGTGTGTGTGTGTGTGTGTGTGTGTGTGTGTGTGTATTCTTGTACTCGATATAGATTGAATAACAAAATACTAACTAGTTATTACTATTCTACTAGCATCGTGAGGACATTTTGACTGGTCCTCACAACTCCCAAAGTTTGAGGGTTAAGACCTGGTTTTAAGGTTGTGGTTAGATTTGGGTTTAGGTTACAGTTAGATGGAGGGTTGTGCTAGTTGGGATGGTTGTGCATGCTGAAGATGCTATTGGCAAAACGTGAGGCCAGTTTTCCCAGAAGTTTGATACCTCACCTAAGCTGCAACAGGAACAGACCTTCTTTCAACAGAACCGTCCAGCCTTCAGTCAGCATCAGCAGCCACGCAAACAAAAAGCTGTTTTCAAATTGCTAAAGATGAAAAAGGGCTTTAGTCTAGTCAGGCAGATTTATAAAAAGGCCCTGAATGTAGGTGCTGAATGCCGTCTGGATTCTGTTGCATTTCTTTCGTCAGTGCAGACTGTCATAGGAAATAGAACAGAAATGCTTTTATTTATCCCAGACATGGGAATTTCAATTATTACAGCAGCAATCGTCACAGTAACCACAATAACATTTACAGCAAGAGGGCTAGGGTAAAAACCGGAGTGGCAAATTACACCAAATTACAGCAAAGCTAAATGTACAAAGACTAAGTGTGCAAAATGTGCAACTACAAATTACCAAACAAATGTGCATCATTTAAAAAAAGAGGAGGGTCTAATTCATTAGAAAACTCTGACAGAAAAAAAGGAGAGGAAATTATCTATCTATCTATCTATCTATCTAAAAAGGTTTGAATATTTGAGGAAATTGGAAAGAAGTTACACATCTGCATTTACTTTTGTTATGAGAGATCATTTTATTTGTGGGTCTTTGTCAACACTGACAAACATTCCTATATTTTCTAAAACACATCTTTAAACTAAGTATATGTCGTAAAAAAATGCTTCTATCGTGACAGCGTGTTCGGTAACCACAAGTATGTTAACAATATTGGGGGAATCGGTCATTTTTCAACAGTGACAGTAATAAAATTGGCCATTTCATAAATGGAACTGAACGTGTCAGAACGGTGGAAGTACATTTTTACAGCTAATTGGATACCGAAGCAAAGGGACGCTCACACGACTGCTGAAATTAGTCACACAGCAATCTCGTCACCCTCCGCTTGTGTCGGACCAGAAGACGACAGATATCAGTCGGCTGCAGCTCGGTGGAAGGTCACTTTATGTTAATTCATTGTAATAAAAGATGAGAGTGGCAGCCATTTAGAAGCCAAAAATTAAAGGGGGAAACCCATGTTTACGATCACGGGTTTGTTTTGTGTAATGTGTGTGTCTGTGTCACTGCTTAAATATGGAACGGACAAATTGTTCCTGGCTAATGTGGGACAGCAGCACTGGACGGTTGAGGTTGCAATATTGCATCATTGGCGTTTGTGCGTCGCTGTCGACCACGCTCAGCAGGCCACAGAACACTTTGCTTTACACACA
>BJFM01000350.1:465249-477953 GCA_016586285.1 Arothron firmamentum
CCCCCCCCCCATTCCCCCCCCCGAGGCAATTCTACATGTGTAATAGAAGAAGAAAAAAAATACTGTATTGCAGCTGAGCTTGTGAACATAATTAGAGGAGGATTAAAGCCTGCAGCACATCTGCAAAATCACACCTTCGAAATACGATTGCACTTCTTTCAAATATTACATTAGCATCTGAGCAGAAGGACGTTGTGCAGAGCAATTATTACTTTGTTGGGTGACCTAAACAAAAATGTGTTTTGCTGAAAAGGATATCAGCAATACCAAAGGCATTGCTCTGGCTGTGAAGACTTGCAAACATACCATTGTTTCATTCATTTTATAGAGCTTATTTAAATCCACTTGTACCTTTTCATTATCTAAATTCTATTACAGCTGCTGCTGCACTGGTCTAATTCCCCACAGGGATCTAATGAAGTTTCTTCTTCTCTGCCGTCTCTCACCTCATCTCATTTGTTAAAGTCATGTTTCACTTGCAGGAGTTCCACTCTGGGTGCAAACAGGATGAAAGTGGCCCCTTCGGCGATGTTTTTATGGTGGAAATAGAGTGGAGTCATTGATTTGAATTGTTCTTTAAGTTGTGGTTTTTGCACAGGCATATAAATGTGAGACACACCAAGGGCAACAATAAAAGTGCCGCCAAAAACTCTATTATTCCAGACAGCACAAAGGGGCTCGACTCACTCAGGGTCCGTGATTAATCACCATGGCAACAGTATTAATGGCCGCATTATTGCCGCGGTCTGCTGGGAGGCATCGTCACACAAAGCCGTGCGAGGACAGGGAGGGTTGGGAGGATCGAGGGTGACAAGAATTAAGTCTCCAGACAGTGGTTTGCAATGCATTATGGGAGTCTCGCTCGCCATGCACCCTGAGACTAGGCATTAATCAGGCGCATGCCTGAGACCAAGAGACTGCCGTCTGCTGCCACGCACCCCCACCCTCCCCGCCGGGGATTGATTGGCGTGTGTTATCTATTGATTTGAGGCCTTTCTCTGTAATTTCTTGTCCCCAGTCACATCGAGGAGATCGTTACCGCGTTAATTTCAGTCCTCGGTTAAGTGTTATTATAATTTGTGCAGCACGCAGGCATCTGCACATAAATCCATACTAACGGAGATTTTTCAAAGATCCTTTCAGCGGCAGTGTACTTTGTCAGTCCAGTTCCATCTCTTCATCTTCATCTTCACAGCTGCCTGACAACAAGACCGGGGAGGTGTGGGACTTTCGCGTTGCTTTCTGCAGGTTTGCTGTGTTTTTCAGTGTCATATGCATCTCTGAGATGATGGCCGACATCACTGAACTTCATCTGGTGGCCACATTCCTCTGAGAACGCAAAAAAAGAGTTGAAAAGAACCACCCCAGTCTGTCTACAGGAGCAAAATCCGTCTATAAGGCCACTGGCCAGCAGACCAGTACATATCAGTTGTGAAATAAAAAGCAGCCTCTGAGCATAAAGGTCCATCATCCACTCCTACGTCACTGTTCTGCAGCTGCTTGTGTGTCTGTAAAAACATTGTTATCCACAATTTTGGTTGTCTTCCAGCATCGAGTCTTTTCCCTCACTAATAAAAAAAAGGAAAAGAACAGAAAACCACTGCAGTCTGGAGCTTAACGCAGTTCTTTATGCTTGTTTCCACTACAACTGGGCTCCGAGGTCTCAAATCTCTAATCACTTGTAATGAAATTATCCATCAAATACACAGAGGAGCAGTATAATTTTAAGTGGAACATCACCCAAAAGGTAAAGAGAGATGTGTGACTCAAGCCGGTTAGTTCAGGCAAAAGAGTTTTGTATTTCTGTATAACATTGTTCAGATGCCCAGGGAGGTTTTATTATTAGTTCCACATCTGTCACTGCTGTGGTTTCAGCCACCAGAACAGGCTGGTGAGGCATTTGGGTGCTCGGTCGCGATGAATAAAAGCTGTATTGGCGATGGGGGGAGCATCTCGTTCTTGATTTTGTGTTTCCTTCAGGCCCGGGGGCTGGAGTTCTCTTGGTGGAATTAGAAGGAAATTTATCAGCCAAATACATCACGGAAGCCACCGATGCCAAAGCCGTGTCCCTTCTGGGGAAGACGCCCTATTTTCGGATGCTACTGAGAAAGCGAGAACGGTGTCCTCGATTTGTGAAAATACATCAATGAGCGGATTTAATATCTTTGAAAAAGAAATCATTAAACACGGCAGTACCGTGGAAATACCAGCCTGTCCTGATAAAAGCTTTCAGCAGAATTCTCTTATTTCGTTCTTGATAACATCGTAACTCCAACGACGCCTCTGAGGCCGCGCTCAGCTCCTGACTGACCCACCAGCATTATTATTATTTGCAGAATGTGGCCACTATCTGTCGTTTAATTATCATTTTTATTGCCACAGCAACCCTCCAACTGCATTACACAGCGACGGCGGCTGTTGCCGACTCACCTGGAAGGAAATAAGTCAAACATTCATGGGCATGAATTAAACATAGCAGCTGCACACGGAGTTAGCCGCCAGGCATCGCCTGCTAAAGCGTGCTCTTTGACCGCATGGCTGCCCGTATTTGTGTGAGTCACACCGCCCTCCTGTGTCCATATTTCAAAGACAGCATCATGATTGTTTTTTAAAACACTGTGAAATGATTTCACGCCGCACTGAGCTCACACCTTGGCCTCCATGTGCAGAATTTATCTGCAGCGTCTGACGGAAGCGAAGATTTCTTCCACCATGAACAAGTATTTTAATGGTTGAAATGTTAAAAGGGGGAAATATTGTGCTTTTTATGACCGCGGCACAATATTTTATCAAATATGTAATGGATCACAGTATTTAAAAATAGATAAAGTACATGAAATTAGAAGTTTGTGGCAAAAGTAAAGGAACTGTCTGGGTTTGTCTGGAGGTAAATTCAAGTTAGCACACAACCCTGTGTGTCCTCTTGAAGTGTCTGCTGTGATGCAGTGAACAGAAGCCCTGGAGAACCTCCTAAGCACCAACAAATGAAGCCAACTGTGGGAGAAAAGAACGCATTTGCCGCAGCTTTAGCAACTTCAGGAGATTGCTTTCACTTCAGTGGTGGGCCGTGTGGACAATCCACCCTCTGACGGTTGTTAGACAGGATGCGTTCTTCCTAAAATCAATACACATCTCTGTTGCCTTTGAAGGGAGGCGGAGGACATGGCCAACTCGCTGCAACATTAAAGGAGCTCATGCAAGACTGAACTATTTCACTGGGTCCAACTAAACGTGACATTCAATCAAAAATGACCAAGAGGATGGCCTGATATGGACGTTTGTGTGTTGAAGGAGCGACTAAAATATTAATACAACCACTCACAACAACAACAACCACTCAGTGCAGGATTTTCTTCTAGCCATTTTCCACTAAAAACGAATACTGTTTTTGTGCTAAACCTTTGCTGGGCTGGGTGTTCTAGTTTCAGCCAGTGTCCCCAGCAGTGTACTGGTGCTAATGAATCAATGCCGGAGCTCAGAGACGGTGAGACGGCTCATTAGGTGAACAAATTGGACTTTGGGGTTAGAATGTGTGGTGCATTATACCATCCTCTGGAGCTCTGGAGCTCCAAACTTCTTCCAGTCCAGTGTGGTATTGTTTTCAGAAGCTCAGGCAAAGCAGACTAATCCCACCAGTGAGGTTCACCTGCCGCTGCTGCTCCACCGACTCGCCTGCGTATCCCACAGGTGGAGAGGACAGTCTGCATTTATGTTGAAGTTTAAGATTTAGATGCTAATTCCTCTGGAATATGTGATCATGATGGGAACAAGACAATGCAATCATTTACACTACTAAACAACGCATCTAAAAGATAATTGGAATATTTTTCCTTACTTTTTTTTTTAATTTATAGTAAGACCAAGTTGAAGAACAATGTGTTTTTCCACTGTGTTCTCTGTCTTTGTTGCAGGTGCTACAAGCATCTCAGCACTGGCTTCGCACCCATAGTGTGGTAAATTATGACCACAGAACCAGTTTGGTACACCAAATCATGTTTTTCAATAGATATATTCCGTGCTGTTAGCTAGGGATAATCTTTTTCTTTGTAATTTGATACTTTCAGTACTTTCATTATGAAATATAGCCAGGACGGGATAGGCAAAGTGCATTACACAGGCCCTGGATGGTAGCTTGTTGCCTAATGAAGCCATTAACTTCACACTACGAAATTTAATACAGAAAAAATAATGGCTTCATTAGTGGTGCACGTGGCCGAGCCATTGTGTGTTGATTGTGTTGTAAATATGCAGGGATGTTTTTTTGTTTTGTTTTTTTCTTTTTCATATCATGGCGAAATTTCAGGAGACCTATAAGAAGAGTTAAATTAAAACTTTCTCCACTCTGGATATTTGCAGAACAGGATTTTTTTTCTGTACTCTGACAGAACAAAATAAACTATTTTCTTTACCATCCAAGTATTTAGAATCCCAATTTCCACAGATTGCTGACCGTGATGATTAGATCAATACACAACACTGTAACACGTTAAAAGATAATTAAAAAATGAACCAAAATTCTCAGTCTTTTTAAACCTGAATCATGTCTCAGTGGTTTGATGCTGGAACTGAAGAGCCATAAACCACTGGAATCCATTATCGTATCACATCCACACGTGATCAGTCAGCTAATTATAATTAGGAGGTGTTAATGAGAAAGAGAGAAATGGCCTTGGCGTGCTCATCAGAGCTGGTCAGAGAACAGCACCAAAGCCAGGCTCCAGCTGGGTTTAGCCACCTCGGTGAGCTGATGCTGGGCCAATCCTTCTCTTCCTTGTGGTCACGTGGATTACACACGGTGACTGTTGTTTGTATGCAGAGCTTTGCCCCCCTTCGGCCCCATTCTCCAAGGTTCAAACCTCAGTTTAATACATCATTTATCAAATTATGGAAGTCATTAGTGTCAAGATGGGGAACTTGCAAATTCTTGGTGGCAGCTCGTTTTGCATATAAAACAGAGAACGCAGCTTTAATGCCCAGCTAAATATCAGTGACAGTCGTTGTTACGGTTGATGGATGAGCTTCATAATTAAATAGTGCCCCCATTTTTTACTATTAATATAAAGAGGGAACCAAATCCTCCCCCTCTAGTGTGGGGTTGGAAGCCGTTCAGCAGGGAACAAACATGGCCGCGGCCCCTGATGATGATGATTGCTAAAAGCTCTCGACTTGCTCTGGGTTTTCTGCACTTGCTCTGCAAGTCAAGACCCAACTGACCCCGTCATCACTCAAAGTACAGAAGGTTTAGACGCAGACACACAGAAATGATGTAGAGGCTGTTAAATTAAGTTGAACACTTCATCAGCACATTCATTGACCTCAACAGAGTCAATATTGAATTCAAAAGTCAATTTGGAAATTCTGCACCGGTAAGGAAAAACAACACTGAAGTGATGTTATTAAGTGTGACGTTATTATTTTCCAGTAATTCTCATCAGTTTCCCATCAGCCGAGGCAGAAATATGACCAGGAGCTGTGATCAAAGGTGAACACCTCGTGTGGCAAAATTAGAAAGTATTCAACAAATACAGACTTTTAACGAGCCTTAAAGAGGACCGTTTAGCTGTCTTTAAACCAGTGCACCGCTGTCTTCTCCTGCCCCCTGGGGTCACAACGGGGTTTTAGAACAGTTTAATTCATATTTATCAGAATTTGCTATTCCGGAGCTTTAATTCAAATTTTAAGTCAAAGCGCTGGACTGCAGGGATAAAATATTTAGCCAGCCTGTTCATGCTTCTCCTCCGCCTTCCATCATTTATTCATTCTGACCCAAAATGGTTTCATGACTTACAACCAGCTGAGAACAGAGCTGCCTCCCAGAGGGTCAAAACATATTGCGGGCCCCGTTCTGTCTTGTTCTATTCACATTCTTCCAAGCTGCATTCGTGCATAATAAATACAGAACATCTCTGTGGGGAATTAAAGTTTATCGAGCCTGTTTCATGTTCTGCCACATAAGTGAAGAATTTTAAGCTCAGGGTGCTGCTCAGTATATAGGCTATCCAAATATGTCTCATTATTAATTGAAAAATGAAGTTTTCTTTGGATTTATGACCTACTCAGTCCAGCTTGGTCAAAGTTTCCTTCACCATCAGTCAGCACACATTCTGGTTTCAGCCTGTTGGTCATATTGGTATGGAGACAAATGTTCAAGAAAAGTTTTCAAGAGTGAAGTAACATTTGTTATATCAACCAAGTTTTCCATCAGGCTGATTTAAAACAGGTTTTACACCTCAAAGCTGAACAAACTGTAGTTTATCCAGGATTTTTGGTTGTGACTGGATGTTTGTAAAGCTGAAAAACAGGTCATTACCAAGCTAACCGACACTGGCTTGCCAGTTTTAAGTCATATTTGCACACAGGCTCACGGATGGTATTTGTTTAAGGAGGGCCTTTTAATGAAACTTTTTCCTGTGAGCGGCCTTAATCCCATGACACTTGATGAGTGGGGAAAGTTTCTGTCCCCCTAAAGTCACAGTGCTCTTGACAGAGGAAGATAATGAGAGTGAGAGACTGAGGAAGGCTGTGACATTCAGATAATTTTACTGTACATTCAACAAGAGGAAAGCGAGGGTCACCCAGGGAGAGTTGCATAATAAATGGTGTTCTTTAAGTTCTTCAGCTCAGGCATTTCTGTAGAGGAGTAATGAGAGCATAAAGAACCCAGACACAGCTAGTCCCAGTTCAGAATAAGTGGAGAGAGTGCGAACATCTGTTTATCTGTGTGTTTCAGTACGTTAAGCATGTCTGCATGTGAAGCATGCGTTGACTCACAACAACAATAGCTGTTGCTGAGAACTGTCTGACATAAGGCAGCACTTTAATCTATTGTTTAGGGAATATTTAATTTTTTCCAGAGCAACAGTTTGAGCTTTGGCCTGTTGGTATGCTAACATTTTCTAAAACCTACTTTGTACATGATTGGGGACCAAACTGTGTATTTAATTTAATTCTTCATGAATCCAACTTACAAGGCATCGCTGCATGAAACTAGACATGTAAATGTAAGGACAAAGTGAAGGATTGGGTGAGGTTGTGTATTTAGAAGGTTCAGAACAAAAATACAACAATAAAACAGTTTATCTTTGTTTTTATGTGCATAATGCTTAAGTTGAACGTGAACCTGCTCCAATCACTGAGATCTCTTTCAACCAGTTAATTTAGATGAAATATGTTTCAGATCATGACATCACCTCCTGCTTCCTCTCAATTAATGCCAGCATATAGATTTACCGTGTCACACAGTAATTCTGGGAGATATACTTGACCTTTACAAGGAATGAGTCAAAGTTATACTGCATAACTGTATATTTAAGACTTACACTAATGAAGTCAAACAGTGAGACCTTTGCCTCCCATATAAATGTCACTGGATGTCATGAAGTACTCGAAAGTCCATCCAAGCTCTGGGACTTTTAGAGCAAATTTTGTTATATTACTCTGTCTCCCCATCTGTGAGAGGAGTTGATTTATTTTTATTTTTTTTTCTTTCCCTGCATATATTTGGGGTGCCTGAGGCATAAACTATTAATCTCCTGCTTGGGGCCAATATGCAAATGATGACATAATGTCACTTTCTCTGCTCATTCTGGACCATTTTTCACTCATTTCCAGGACACATCAGACCTGGCACTGAAAAGCTGCTGATCAAATTAACCATCAAATGTGTAATCCAAATTTGTTCTTTCTAGTTCACACCTGGGTTTTAAATTAAGTTGTAGTTTTCAGAGAAATGCAAAAAGTTCTGCAAAACTTACATAATTGAAAAACTAACAAAATCACTGTCAAATGAGACTAACAAAATTGAACATTTCAACTTTTTAATCTTGTCAAACGACACTAAACCATTGCTGAAATTTGGAAAATTACATGTCTCCCATTCCCAGTGGCCTGGTCCATTTTGGACCAGATATTGTCTTCTGTATCTGGACTAGACTGGGCCAGTTTAAGAGGGAGTCATACTAGTGTTTTTACTTACCTGAATTAACCAAGGCCTTCCCTGAAAACAGCATAAATCCATTTAAAAGAACTTGCTCCAACAACTCTCTATATTCTGGTCGCCACCTCAGTGAAAAACATCATCTGCAATGAGCAAATCATCTTTATTCCAGTTATTTAAAATGCTACGTTACAAGCTGTAAAAAAATGAAACAAATCTCCCTCCTCATTAATAACAACTCTTTGCAAAACCTCTTAATACTAATTATTTAATACAGTTTTGCTAATCGTTTCCTTGTAAATACAAATCTGGTTGCTTGTTAGTTCTGTTTAAGCATTAGAAAGTTACACAGTAGTTGAGAAAAAGGAGGAAAAAGAGAGAACCACGGAAGTGAGTGAGTGAGTGAGTGAGTGAGTGAGTGAGTGAGTGAGTGAGTGAGTGAGTGAGTGAGTGAGTGAGTGAGTGAGTGAGTGAGTGGGCGAGCGAGACAGCGGCATAGTCAAGGTAGATCTGATCTCAGGCCATGAGTTTGCCTGTGCTTAAGGAATCAAAACATTTGCTCATGGAAAGTAGGCAGACACTTCAGTTTAACTGGAAACCCAGCCGAGCGTGGGAGGAACAGAGGGAAATAGCCGGCGAAATGACGGAGAAGCAAATCAATATTCTTGTTAACACAACTCCACAAGTGTTTAGAGTGTTAAACTCTGGAACCTTCCAAGGGGGCATCGCCAGGAGACTCTCACTTAACACCTTTTGTGGCACACTTTACCACTATGTTCTTTATAAAGGCAAGACAAGAGACAAGGGCCTGAATGTGCATGCAGTGTTGCACAATGAATTCTTTTCTTTACTTTTCTGCAAATTGTTCATTTGCAGTGAAAAGGGTCCAATTCATAACTCCTCCACCATCAGGTTTCACGGAGGAGTAATGGTTTCCATGAGAGTTTCTCTGCCAAAACTTCAGCTTTGGGCTCCAGTGTCCGTGAAACAGTTTCCCAGTAGATTTAAGCAGAGTAAGAGAGTCATTTCAATATTCTCCTGGATCCTTGAATGATGTCTCTGACTATTCCATTTTGTTCTCCGGTTCTTGATTCATTGATCATGCTGGTGTGGCTTCAACTTCCTCCATTTATCATAGTCAGACATCATCTATCATGAACTGGTACAAACTCTTTACAGATGCTTTCAGAACTTCCACATTAGCATTATAAATTGTTCTTCCACAGCTCAATTGTTCCTTTTTTAAAGCTACACCGATCACACAGAAAGGTTATTGAGAAACTGTCCTGTTGTACAGTAATAGATGTCTCTAATGTGTGTAAATTCTTATTAGATGGTTTAGAATATTCTATATTCCGACAATCTAATTTTATGAATGTCTTCCATCTTTAATGTTTGCACATTTAGGTGATTTGAAATGGCCTGTTTATTGTTTCTAAAACCTTCTACCCCCCAAAGAATCCTTTTTTCATGTTTGTCATGTGTTGTTTTGTTTTGTTTTGTTTTGTTTTTAAGCATTAGCAGGTGTCATGATTTAACTGTGTTAAGGATGAAAAGAAGGATGCACCCCACTCCTCCTCTCACTCTTCCTCGCAGGTCTGGTGAAAGTTGAAGAGGGAGGAAATTGCCTTCTTATTGAATAACAATTTCAGGCCTTGTAGCTAAGTATGACAGCAATCTTTCAAATTAAATTGATTGATTATGACCGCACATGGCAAACAGATTTGGGATATTGGGGGAAAAGTGCAGTGCAGCCATTAGGTGGACGATTTCTCTCACAAATGTGACGGTAAAATGACCAGTAAAATGAAGATAATGATTGCACTGCACTGCACAAGAGGGAATATGTGGAAGAGGGGTGAATGTATAGTGCAAGAATAAGACAGAGGAAATGGTGAGAAAATCCAGAGTAGAAAGGGAAACGTCAGCTCTGATTTGGTGGAAGTCCCAGTCTGCCTCTCATGTCATGTCTACCACACCTGGAAACCCTGAAAAACCGGGAAACACTTCTCCTGTTTCACATAACTTGAACATTTTCTTTTGTTTCTGCAATAATACAAAGTGTGCGTGCGTGTTTGATCACAAGCTACAGCAACACAACAAACCCACCAATGGACAGAGGATGAAGAAAGACACAGAAGCAGAAGAAAGGCTTCATCTGAGTGACAGCGCTCATACATTTTTCTGTGTGATCTCACAAGAAACTAGGCTCGGGTGTCAAAACCAAGCGAGACGGGAAAAGTTAAAGGGTGTTAGTTTTCAGAAACTCTAGACTAGAACTTTTTTCATTAATTCATACTTTTGCTATGTTGTATATTTTAGCAAAGCACACACACACACACACACACACACACACACACACACACACACACACACACACACACACACACACACACACACACCGATCGTCAGTTTGGAGTCTGCAACTGAGTTAATATTTACAGCTTCGTAGCATCAGCCAGCGATAAAACCTAACTAAAATGGCAGAAACCATCTTTGAGAGCAACTTTGGACAGATCAGTGTCGCTCTAGTCGCTCTAGTGTGGTGGGTACTGTAACTGACCAAGGGAGGCAGTCATGGGTTTTTTTGTTTGTTTGTTTGTTTGTTTTTTGTTGTTCTGTTTTGAAAGATTTTACAGGAAGTTGTCCATCACTCCCTCTAACGTTCCTCTGTCATGAAAAAGGATACCTTGAAATTCTAATAACACCGTGGTGTTATTACAGCAATAACTTTGACTGCAGAGTACATCCAGAAAATAAAGATATGCTGTATGAACAGAAGCACATCCTCGTGTCTGAACAATGAAAAATGGCAATATTATTCAGAGAAGATACTGTTTATAATGGCTGTCCTGTATTTCTATAAGTAGAGTTATAAAAGAGCTGAGAGAGCTGTGTGTTGCTGGGAAGCAAAGGGCAGAAACTGCAAAATGGACACAAAAAGAGTTCTATACATTACCATCCAGAACAGGGAGAGGAGAGGAGAGGAGAGGAGAGGAGAGGAGAGGAGAGGAGAGGAGAGGAGAGGAGAGGAGAGGAGAGGAGAGGAGAGGAGGAAAGTTCTACAAAGAACTTTAGCTACAGTTACTGAGAACTGTGAATTCAACAAGGTCTGAATGCAAATAATTCAGCAACATCCTGTCTGTTGCTGTTAACGTCAACTCTGTGTTATATTCATACACAAGACAGAGAAAAAAGGAAAACAATTCGTAACACAAACAGGCTCCAGGGACAAACTGAGTTTTCTCTTGCACACGGCAGCCAATTTCTTCCACCACACTCTCTGGCTGGTTTGAGCTCTGTTTCTTTGGCTCTTTTTGCATCACCTCCAGTATTATCTCACTGCAATTCCATGATGGCTGGACATGATCCAGAGAGAGACTTTGTTCCCTTTGTGAATATTATTTTTTTTAAAAACTTTTTGTCCTAGGTAGGTGACCACTATGTTTCCAACATTATAACATTCCATTTATGGTGAGGTGTACAGCATGACTAGTTTTACGCAACAGTTTAATCACTGCAGTAGAACCTTAGAATGTTCTACTGACTCACAACTGTGAAAACTGCACATTTTGCAAGTCCATAATAGCAGACTTTCAAATACGTCATTATAACAGAGGATGAGTTTGACAAGATTTTAAGCACCTTTGAAATTAGGTTTCTCTGCAGGGATCCTTTACAAATGCTCAGTATTTTTGACTGTAACATTTGTGGGAAAAAGAAGCAGAAACCCAGCTGATATGTGCATGAAAAGCTGTGAATGAATTAAGGAAAATGTCAGGGCTGTTGGGAATCGGAGAAAGACAGGATTTGGAAAAGAATAATACTCTTATTTTTAAACACTTGGTCTTGCGTATGATCCAGTGCATTTTTAATACATAATTTACCATTTCAGTGACTTTTGTGGATATTGCTGTGATGAAAGAAACAGGGATTTTCACTAGTGGGAGTTTGAAAGATGACAGTGCTTCTACGGTGAAGCTGCTTGTGAAACGATAAAAGGTACCACCTGTAAGAGTTGAGAGGGATGCATTTTCTTAGAAATGTTTTTATAACATATCAAGTTTGCACATAAAGAAGTTGAAAGCCAGTTTTGTCTTGCACTTAGACATTATAAGACAATACAAGATCAACTAAAGACTCATTATCATTCAATCTTACATATCTTGGATATGTTTAGCAACTAAATTGGGACATGAACAAGTTACCATTAAGCTATAAAAGCACTCTGGATATGGCTGCATCTTAAACTGGAGTATATATAATATGAGTCAATGCATGTAGTTTGAAGCAGTGCATCTGTGGTTATTCATGCCATCCAACTGCTAATGGAGCCTTTTGGGCACACGCCTTCTGCTTTACATCGATCGGGCACGTGCTGTTAGTCTGAGAGTGCTGGTTTTGGTTGGCCAGTGAAGCACCGACTGCATTATAGCTTTGGCAAATACAACAAACCAGAGGGAATTCCAGCGGGTGCAGTCGCCTTTCTGCAAATGCTACCCAATTAGGAGGAGAAAAAAAACTCCTCCAGTCCTCATTAGATGGATTTACAGGTGGCTAATGAGCTGATATTTAAAACTTGTCACTTACTCTCCCCCCCCCTCTCTTTCTCTCTCTTTCTCTCCCCCTCTCTCCCCCCTGGCTTTGGCTGCCCTCCAGTATGGAGCAGCCAGTCAGCTGGTCTGCCAATATTGGTCTGTATCAGCAAAATGTCAACTAGGAACACACACACACACACACACACACACACACACACACACACACACAC
>BJFM01000350.1:478918-494494 GCA_016586285.1 Arothron firmamentum
ACACACACACACACACACACACACACACACTACAGAGAGACTGAGAGTCAATGTTCTGGAGCATTTTGTCATCCACAGACCATAGTGTAAAATGGTATGAGATGAAAATTCTCTGGGCAGATTGAGGTAATGGATATAAAACTTGCTGCCTTTTGTAAATGTCTAGAAAACCTCTGATACATTAAAATAAGGACGAGGAAAGTGAGATCAAATGCAAAATTCTGCCCTTGGTTTGTTTGTCCAAATAATGGAGAGGGCTAGAATGTTTTTTGTTTGTTTTTTTTGTTTTGTTTTGTATTTGTAATAATGCTTTAACACTTTTTGAAATCCTTGAGGGCACTTATAAAGCCATTTTCCTGCATTTTCAGGAGGGTACTCAAGTGGTGAATTTGCTGCAAATCATAAACACTTACTAGAGTAGTGAACAAATGAATGAAGTCTGTTGGGTTTTCATGTTTCGCCACGAATAAAGCTACAGTGGTTTAATAAATCTAAACCACATGTGTCAAACTCAAGGCCTGCAGGCCAGATGTGACCCCCTGCATCATTTGATGTGGCCCGCAAGAACTTAAAAGGTCTGGTTGTCTTAAAATGATTAAAAAGCGTGCATTGACCATAATCTACTCTACATTTCCAACAATTGTCGTGACTTTGCGCAACTCGGGAAGTGACAGCATCCCGCCAGGTTGCAGTGTATCCACATCAATGTGATTTTCAACAGATAGAATTGAGAATACAAAATTATAGCAAAATGTCCAGTACAAGAAAAGTTGAAGCAGATGGAAGCTTGTTTCAGGAAAAAATGAGAAGGCGAATATATGTTTGTGATTCAAGGACAAAGAATACAATTTACTTGGGTATTTTGACACCAAACATGCCAAAGTTAGCCTTCTAGGAAAAACAAAAAAAAATTCTCCAAGAATTAAAAGGAAAACTATGATTGCAGCAGACTGTGCTCAAAAAAGGCACAATAAAAAACACTGTGGCAGTGAAAGCTAGCTTTATTGTGGCTGAAGAAATCGCGCGAGCTTCAAAGTCTTTTGCAGACGGTGCCTTTTTGAAGTGGCGCATGTTGAAGGTCTGTGAGCAGGAGCATGTGTCAATGACAACCCATTCTACACTTTGTACTATAGATTGCCTCCACACAAGACCAGACATTGACACACGGGTCAAGTAAAATGGTGTCAGACATCCGGCCAGAGAATGCAAAGGTGAGCATTTTTAAAAACCTAATTAAAATATAAAAATGTATTTCAACAAAGAAGCAGTTAATAATATTTAAACTGTATACAATTTAATGATTGGGCTTGCTTTCTGTTTTTCTTATTTTAAGAACATGATTATGAGGATGCTGGAAAGGGGATCCACTTGGTGTGTTCAAGAACAGGCATCATCTCCTTATCAACTTCACCTAAAAACTTGACCAACATAGTTGTGAATTGAGATAACCCTGATTTTGTTATTTTGGGTTTATAGTATATTTTATATATACTATTTTATATGTAAAACGATGTATTTAGTGTTTACCGGTTTATCTGTTGACGCAGACAAATTTGCAAGGCTGCATGCAGCCATTTGTTTTCATAAAATATTCCATCTGTCACACATGTTCTTAGCAGTTTGCAATTGTTGGTCATACCTATTCTGTTATTCTGCTCCTCTAAACGTGACAAAAAGGTTTTAAATAAAGTTAATGTCAGGTAGTGTTAGTGTTGGATGATGTTTTTCTTTATTAACTTGGATATTTTGATCATTCGTTGATGGAGTAATGTGGGTTTCTTGACAAATTAAAAGGATTTATGTTACAACAGAGCAACTATCAAACATACATTTTTTTTACATCTATGCAAATGCATATATAATATTTGTAATTTGAATAAGTTATAAATTCAGAGTTATTTAACACTAAAGAGTAGTTACATTTATTTTACATTGCATTTGGTTACAGTTACTGTCTTACCGTTACATACGGCCCTTTGGGAGCAACCCTTATGTTAATGTGGCACTCTTTTGATACCCCTGATCTAAACAATTAATGTCTGAAAAAAAATCATATCCTGACAGATTATTTATCCACGCATCTTTTCTTCCCCTCAGAAGACTAATGGTTAGAGTGTTTAGTAATGACGCTGTGACGGAAGTCACAAGTGTATCAAACTTCTTCCCACTGTACAAAAATATAATAGTGACTGACTGCGCCAATCGGTCGAACGACGGATTAAGTATCACTTGATTAGTGGGTGTATGGTAAAATAAGATAAAGCATGGAAAAATGATCATGTGATAAAATGCAAACAAGGTTTGGGCAAATAAGTTACACCAAATAAGGAACTTGTGCACTGAGTCTCTCCGCAGTGTTTTACTTACTTCCGCATTATGGTCACATGACGGCCCAGCTACAGCGTGACAAGGGGGAAAAACACGTCAGCCGACTCCTCCGAGTGCTGTGCATTTTGCTTAGACTGCTGTTTTAACAGACCATACCCGGCCCATATTCTACGTAAAGTCCGTAGAGGGCTTTTGTAAATGACTTGCCTTTCGTGCGTTGACGTAAACTAGACGGGGGGGTTTTGGTACCGAGCGGAGAGGAGATGCACACGGCACTCGAGTGAGGTAACTATATAAAGCCATTTGTTATCATTTACTCCCACAACATGGACCCGGCTGGTGTTTAAGCTAGTGCACTCCTTTGTTTTGTGTGGAGTTTTTAACCTCTCTTGTAAACATTTGATTCAAAATTTCACCGTTAAGTACTGCTACTGATTGCAGGCTGTAGGCTAATTCTCCCTGAGACCTCTGCTAGCTGACGGTAGCGGGTAGAATCAGTGCTTCAAGGCTAGCTTTAGCGTTAGCATGTCGGAAACTGGCGAGTCTTATCTAAACAAACGGGCAAGGGTTGTTTAAGTTCAGTCTCAGTTATGATTTTTTATTCCGGACTGCCATTTTAAGCGAAAACAAATTATGTACCCGTTTGTTCGTTTTTATCTCAAGTTTTAGTCAACATTGCAGTCCACGTGCTGTTTAGTTTTCCTAAACGTGAACATATGGACTGAATTGTTCTCTGTCGTTAATGAAGTGCAATTATAATTGTATTAAATCGCTTATTTCTTATTAGTTAACACGTAATATTTTGTCTTTGATCATCTATTTCCCCACTGTTCTGTGAATATTGCACATATTGCTACTTCGGCATTTGTCGTGTAGTAATAGTAATATTTTATTGACTTGGAAATTATGAAAAAGTTCATTCCTTCAGACGTTTTTTAAAAGAAGAAACAGTGATATTGAACCATTTAGGCATGTGTGGAGGTTTCAAAGTATCACTGCAGACCTTGCTGTTGTAAATAAGGTAAATTAATAAATTGTACCATCAAACCACTATCACCAGACCATGCATCTTTTCTGATCATTTCTGAATCTGACCACTTTAATGGAAATAAGAAGGTCTAACATGGAGAACCGAAATGTTAAACGTTCACTTCCTTGTTTCTGAGCCTCAGTGTGATTCAGTCATATTGAAAGTATGATCTTAAATTTGCAGTAATGGCGAATTTCAGTGCAGTACTGTACTGTTATTAAAATCTGTAAGCAATTCTGAGGCGTTTTGCTGTATGGAAAGGCCCATTAGCATTGTAAATTTCAAGCTTTTGGGGGGAGTAATTGCTGGGAAAACTAATCCAGACTAATGTTCCCATGCGAGAAAGAGGAATTAACTAAAAATTGGTGTTTTTCCTTACATGGAAGACCACCACCTTTGTTAAGCAGTTGAGTCAACTGCAGGGAAAGATGATCTGGGCCTTGTTTGCGCAAGCATGTGGGAAAAGGTGTGTTGCTTATTTTGGATGTAAGACAGATACAGGAAAAACAACTAGCTGAGGATTCCATTTTTTTCCGATTTATGTCAACATTGTAGTTGTGTCAGTTCTGAGAATAAATCCACAGGAATTTTATAAATATAACTTGTAATTAAAATCAGCCCAAAACTGCTGTGTGATAAACAGAATGTGTTATTTTAATTACACCCTGTCATGTGAAGACATTTTGATAAATATCTTTTGTTGTATTTGATGTCTTTTCACTGTCTTTAAGCCACATTATTGGTCAAAATAGTAAACACTATTAATATCGAACTGCAGTGCAACTTTCTGACATAATTGAAACTTAACTAGCGAAGCTCGGATAACTTTATTATTTAATTTACAGTATCTGAGTAAAGTAAACTTTCCTCTGCAAGCGGTAGTAAAAAATCCGTTATCACTCATCAAGTAATGTTTGTTTTGTCATGAATTCCAATTACTTTTCAAATGATTGCGCCTATGTACGAGCATTAACTTACAGAGCACATATGTCTGTGTGAGGCACATGTCAGTCCATGTCAGAGCTGATGGGTGGATAAGCCTGGGAACCTGCACTTGGTTCCAAGCACATTCCTCCACATCAGGCCATGCTAACACAGCAATGAGACCTTTTGAGAATTTTCTGCATTTCTAACAGAGTGATTGTGTGTATAAAAAAAAAAAAAAAACCTGGCTGACTTCACAGCGGTGCAGTCAGACAATCAGGAGCTTTTCAGGTAGTTGATCTGAGACACGACTCCCTGCTGCTCAGACATGCAGACATACATACTCCCTCAGCCCTCCACCCACATCTCCAATCCTCTCTGCTCAAATTAGTGAAGCCTTTGCCCTCAGAAGTCTGAAGAGGTTCTTATACCCGTGTTACTTTTGGAATGGACATTTTAGTGTGGATGTGCATATTTTTGTGAGGTGAGCAGGAAGAATTCCTTTGATCTGTGCTCTGTTGCTGGCTGTTGTGTTTCCAGGACTGTGTTTAATCTTGACTTGTGGTCTCTTTTAACACTGGGATGTAACCTACTTCAGGACTCTGAGCATCAGCTGATGAATTGTGGACTTTTTACCATGTGGTTTATCTGTAGCACCCTCCTAATGATTCTGTTTGGCACATACCTATCTGAGATGGTTGTTGCTATTTATTGTAGTCTGACGCAGAGATCGGATCAGTAAGGTCTCCTGTATCCTCCATTGGTCATGGTATCCTCCAGCCTAATTGCACCCCACAGAGAGATGCAGGGCATTAGCTGAAAGATACGTTTGTTCCGTCTCAAATGATCTCTGTATATTTTTAGCCGCTCTGTGAAGCCATCCATCCATCCATTACAGCCAAACAATCTCTAGCTAGGCTGTAATTTATTGGCATGAAAAGCAAAAAAATAAATAAATAAAACATTTTATATCATTAATTAGTAATATCATTCAAGATATGGTTTGGGAAGTGTTTTTCCTCATACCACCTGTGATAAATACAGTTTTGGGACTGCTGTGTCAAAGGTGGTTTTCTCGTGAAATCAGAAAACTGTTGTTGCTGGCTCTCCACATGAATACCATAACTGCTGTTTTTAGCAGGTGGTTAACAATGTAATGACAACATCACTTGCCTGCAGACCTGTACCTGCAAGGTGTACCAAATTTCATTCTGTCTGCGGTATAACCACAGGTACATGAGGGCACAGTAAAGACTGAAGGGCAAACTAAAAACCTCAGCATTGACGTCAGGCTGTCTTATGAAGTTCGTACTTATCCAGATTTGATGAGAAAAGCATCCTCCAAACGTCTGTGTTCACGTAACCGCTGGTATTCAGTTGCACCCCAGGCCAGTAAAACAAAGCTCTTGTCCCCACATTTGTGCAGCATTTTAAGGCTGAATCATATAGGTCTTAGGTGAAGTCAATTCTGGTTTTTGATTTGACCGCTAACAAATAGAAATAGAAAAAAAAATGCTATTTGCTATTTTTTTACATTTCTAAAGATAAAGTTATACATTATTTTTCCTGTGTTCTCTTGTTTTCCTGCAGACAGTGGTTTTATTCTGGCCTGAATAGAATGTGTATGGAATGTGAACATCGTGTGAAAATCACATGAAGCAGCTTAAGGGCCAAAGTCATTACTTACTGTTTAAGGATATAATGAGTGTCCTGTTAGCATCCATTTATTTTTCTGTTAATGTATAGGAAACACGCGAATACAACGTCCCATGTTTTGTATAACAAAGGTTCACACACCAGTTTAAATACTAACAAGCAGAAGTTTACTTTTTTCCTCAACATTTGTTATAACAGTAATTAGTGTTTATTAATCACATCATCTGTGAGCAAAAGTGCTGTGTTGGTACGTGTGTGCGGTGAGTCACATCATGATGTTGTCTACAGCTCAATGAGAGGTTATTTACTCTTGGGATGATTGAATCAGTGGGTCCTTTAGCTAAAAGAAACAAGACAAGAGCAGTTAGTTTGCTTAATTAGTTCTGTAACCCTATAATTATTAATCATTAATACAAATAATGTTTTGGCAGACTTTGTACTTTTTTATTATTGTATCGAAGGCCTTGGCAGATAAACTCAACAACAGTGCCAGAAATTGTTTTGGTTAATGTGTAATATCCTCTTATGGAATGTAATCTGCAGCTGTATTAATTTGTTGGAATTTATTGTTGTACAGAAGAATGTCAGTAATTGGGTCAAGTTAAATTGGGGTGCAGGTAGAAAGGCAGCACTGAAGCAAGCGGCAGGTTTACATTTAAGATGTCGTTGAGGTTGGTGTCCTCATAACCTCTGTATACTATCAGCAGCTTTGAACCCGATAAAATTTTAGCCATGTCTTCCTTTATGTCATGGACCTGTTCACCCTCAGGTGTTCAAAAACAGAAGGTTTTAAACATGGTGTAAAGAACAAAATACCTGGTAAAAAAAAAAAAAGTTATCACAACAGCTGTGCATCTATAAAAGGCTGTAATACTGACTTTCTGAAGTGGGGTCTGTGTTACGCACCATTAGAAGTCACGCTAAATGGAAATTGTGTTGTTTCTCTGCAGAGAATGTAATCAGGCAAACACACGCTGCTCTGTTCCTGCTCACAGGGTGTGCTCTTATAAATAGGTCTCGCCTTTCCTCCATCCTATCTGCTGCAAAGGTTCATAGGTCACTGCTGGCTCATGTTTATAAACAGTCGAGTGCTGCAAAGTAGAGTCAGAACCTTATCATTTGGTCCTCGACACGCTCGATTTCACAGACAATTCTAGTCATTGTAGGACACGCGGTGGTGAGTAGACTTCAGTTTAAACGGTATTCATGGTGTGAGACAAGACATTGATAACTAGAAGATTGTATTTTATGTTCTGCTGAAATATTCAATTTCATTAAGCATTTTGAGAGCTTTAACTTGTTTTTTCATCAATACCTACATTGTTTAGCTTTTTTTGGGGTGCTAACATTTTAACAAATTATTTATTAATCTTATTTTAGTCAAAAGTCCCCATGTTTTGCACAACCATATCGTGTACTTATACCTTATATCCTTAATATGGGAATTTAGTTGATTGGCAAATCTTTGTAAATTACTATAATGAGAGCTTTGGTTTACCATGTCCTAGAGTCAGGGATGCAGGAAACAATCATTTTCGCAGTAAAAACTATCATTTAAAATTCTCACCCTATTATTTCAAAAAGTCTAGAAGAAGCTGCTTCTGTCCAGCCAGAACTCAAATATCATTCATTTTACAGGCATAAACACAAAGTATAACCAGTAAATCATGACATTTAGTCACACTTGCACCGCAAATAGATACTGAAACTAATTGTGCAACATTTATTTTGGGGACATAGATTGTGTGGTTGTTGCTAGTGCAGCTCACATCACAGTGAGGAAAAAAACTCTTGCTACACTATCCATGCCATATTTACTGTAGCACCGATTACATTCTTTATTCCTAACACTTGGCTTGGTATCTCCCAGCTAAAGATTTGAGTGTTGGAAGTAGAGCGTGCCTCTTCTGGATGTTACCAATGTAGAGCAAATCATCTGAGATCACTTCACTCCCTCCTCCCATGGCCCAAATGTCACTCCTCACACATAAAACACCCACAGGCATGACAACAGACCATATGAGGATCATTTGACTAAAATGATATTGCTCCTGTAGGCCCATTTTGGAGTAGGGGGTTGAGGGGGAGCAAACAATTAGTTACACAATGCTCCTCAAGGAGCGTATTGTACTCTGATTAGATCTGTTATGCTAAGCTTAAGACAGTGACGGCAGAAGTGTTTGTGCTGTGCATGCATATTATCGTGGCTTTTGAATTAAAATATTAATTATTACCTTTTTTACATTATCCATGTTGATTGTGGAGGGAAAAAAAGTGTACATGTTTAAAAACATTGTCAAAGTAGTAGCTGGGGCTCATCAATAGTTCTGTTTGTTATCCAGTACAATCACAATGAGTTAATCAGCACGTTTGTGATGCAAAACTGCTGTTTAAAGTTGTATGTCAAACAGATTTTAATCAGGCCAATAATGTTTTTGTTTTTTTGTGATTTAACACATTACAGTAGACCTAATTCAAAGTGATGGATATCGGTTTGTTTTCCACAATCTGTGCTGACAGTTTTAGTATGTCTATATTGGTGGAAAAACCTCTGATAATTCAGGCTAAAGCCACTGATAATCAATGCGCTGTTATCAGAAGGAGTTATCTTGCAGAACTTTGCATGCAACATGACTAACTAAAGTCACCACAGGAAGAAAAGTCACACCTTCAGTAATCATAAAATTTGCCTTGTAAAAGTCACATTGATTTGCTAGTGTTGTTGACATCAAAGCAGGAAATTGCATGTGAGACACTCAAAACAAACCTTTAAATCCAGCCTTTCCTTCTCATCAATGTAATAAATATGTTTAAATAAAATTATTCTGCCATAGTTATCATTTATCAGTCGAAATGCCCTTTTTTTTAATTATTATTCTCCTGTGTAGGAAGGGGACCAAAATTGAGGAGACAATGCGAGTACAAGTGCACACCAAGTTCTGTTTCCTGTGTGTGCTGACCTTCCTCTTCCATGGCAACCACTGCCATAAGCAAGACCACAGTCACCATCATGGTGGACATGACCGCTCCCACAGTGGCCTTCAGATTTCTCAGGCTCCTTATGTGAGAGGCGCCCCTCTGGCCCCAGAGTCCAGTAGTCCTCAAGGGCACTATTTGGAAGAGGAGCAGTATTTTTACATCCAGCAGCTGTTTAACCGTTATGGCGAAAAAGGCCGGCTAGATTTCCACGGCTTTCAGAGTCTGCTCTTTAGCTTAGGTTTGGGAGAGGTGAAAGTGCTGGATGTGAAGCACGATAAGCTGGGTCATGACCACGTATCTCACCTGGATATGATTGATGCGCAGAAAGGCCTGCGCGTGCCTTCAGCTGTCAAGGAAGGCCAGAGTGACCATGATCACAGTCATGGTCACGGTCATCCCCACCACGACCAGGGCTCCCACGATCCTCACACAGAACCAGACCCGAAGGGGTGCAATCAGCAGACTACTGCTGATACTCCAGTTACTGGGAGACCAGCAGGAAAAGAGCGGAATCACGATCACGACCACGTTCACAACCACCACGATCATGAATATGATCACAGTCACCACCATGATCATGACCATGACACAGAGCATAATCACAACCACACCAAAGTAGAGGATTATGGCCTAAAACAGGACGATGGACATGCAAAGGAAACGCTTAAGAAAAAACACAAACATGAGCAGACACAAGTGCAGTCAAACAACATGAACGTCACTACTGAACCTCAAAATCCTCATAACCACAACAGTCATGAAGATAATGGCCACGGTGACCACCCACATGGTAACGATGAAGACCACCAACATGTTGACCACAATGACCACCATCATGACCACACTGACCACCATGATAACAACACTGACCACCAACATGACCGCACTGACCACCATCATGACCACACTGACCACCATCATGACCATAGTGACCACCATCATGACCATAGTGACCACCATCATGACCACACTGACCACCATCATGACCACAGTGATCACAACCACAATGACATCCACAGAGTGCAGACAGGCACTGTTGTTCCCAACACCAAGCAGGACCAGCAGCCTTCAGTCCAGGGCCGACCTGAACCACCATCTTCTACCCCTGCTGCTGTTAGTCTGCCCAAGAGGCCCAACAAGCCAGCTCAGATCAGAGGACAGAGAAGAAGGAACAAGATAACTCCTCCTCCATCTACGTCTGAGGATCGTGGTCATCAGTCTGAACATAGTCACGACCACCATGGTGAAACCCACAGGAACACTCGTAAAGATAAGAGAGAAGTATCAGGAGGGCCTGGGGCACCCCCTTTGCCAGCCGCTGTTTTAGCTCTGCACCAAGGAGAATTGGCTCATCAACACGAGGCGGTAGGACTGGTTTAAACTCTCCATTTGACACACATACGCATGTACTTGAGTGGGCTGTGCTGAGATTACTTATTGTCTCTCTCTCTGTTGTTTCCCCTCCAGTGTTTGAACCTGACTCAGCTCCTTCATTATTATGGCCTGAATCCCGATTCGCCGATCTCCCCTGGCCAGTTTACCTACCTGTGCCCGGCTCTACTCTACCAGATCGATAGCCGTGTTTGCATCCAACACCACGATCAGAAGAATGGCGAACAGAAAGCCTTGGAGCCTGGTAAGAGCACAGTGTAGTCCTGGAATCCAAGCATGTAAATATTATTATTGTTAGATTTATGGGCACGAGTGAAACCTTTAGATAAGCAAAGTCTGTCAGGATTCAAGGCCTTCATATTAATCTTAGTGCCACAGTGTCTTACAGACACGTGAAAGCAGCTTCTTATCAGACTGATAGGAGATATGAGTGTGTCAGAAGCACATGTTTTTCAGGTCAGCTGTCAACAACTGCAGGGGTAGGTGTGACGTATCTAAACAACAATGAGCAATCAATCAGTGAGTATGAATTAGTGACTATAACTGGCCAATTGACCTATTTCTCTTAAGTAGCCTGGCTCTAATACTGTTATTGTTTGAGCTGGTTATCAGACCATACCATCATTCCATCACTGCAGGTTCTTTTATTATTAACTTCTAAAGGTTGTACATACAGTATCTGGTAAATGATTGCAGAATGGACGCTTTAGGCAAAATGAAAAAAAAAAAGCTGTTTTTGCTAGTGAGCTCTTGTAAAGCAGCTTGTAAAATAAAATGATAAATCACATGAACTGATCAGATTAGACAGTAAATCTTCACTTCTGCAGATAAACATTGACAGACTGGTCATTTGACACCTGTTTTACTGTCATTAAAATGTGTTCTTAACATTTCATGATAAGCTTACTCAGCTGAGCTTATTGCTGTTTTTAACATCTCTTATATTTTTTTTTAATTTAAATTGTAGAGCAACAACCTTCTTTGAAGACGTAAAAATTCAAAGTTATCTGCTTTAGTGTTTATGAACTTTTTCACAGAGTAACACTGTCAGCAAAGCAAGAACTAGTTCATTCATACCATTCACTGGATTAGTAACTAATTCCTTAGCCACGTGCCCTCCTGGAACTTTAATCATAAAACACACAGTCTTCCCAAGAGTAACCCCTATTTCCTGCTGCTGGCAGCACTGTGCCCACACTGAAAACGGTCATAAAAATGATAATGGCTCTGAGGAACAGGCAAGAACAAGTCGAAGGGGCAGGAATGGCTCCTCATTAGTGGAAAACTAGAGGCGTTGGATTGTCTGTAATGGGGCACCCAGATGCAACCATAGGCATCACGGCACGCCACAGCGCTATCTCACATTTACCTCCTGCCAGCATCCACATGGGAGCCCTGAAACTTTGTTGTGAGTTTCTTTATGGTCCTCACTCCCCTCTCTTTTTATACCGTGCCAATTAGGAGAGCCTGAGAGGCAACACGGGTGATTTTTTTCTCTGAGCCATGGCTCGCAGGGGATGTGTAATTGGAGAGAAGACACAGACCAGTGGGCCTTCTCCTTATTGTTTCACCCCACCATGACCCCCTTCGCACCCCCCGTGTCTCCGCACACATAAAATACACAACTACATCAGAATAATGAGATCGAAAAATGGATGAACTGTGCGAGTGTTAAGAACCGCAGTGATGTACCATTTGGCTGGTGTACAGTTGCCTCTCAGGCTGCACAGTTTTCTGCTAACGTAACAAATACCGAAGCAGTCGACTGCAGCGCCATAACTTTAAAAATGAAACCAGAAAGCCAGAATTAGTACTGAAATGTTCATCTTTGAAAAGAAAATCAGAATCTTTGCACATGTTTAGAGGAAGATACTGACAGAATAGAGATACTGTATCGTATTAGAGTATTGCTCCTAATGGTTATTATTGTCAGTATTATACTGAATTATTGTGTTTTACACTGTTCAGCATGTAGAAACACACACAGGCACTGCTGTGGCTGGCACACAAAGCTACAGGATGACTTTATTTTCCTGCATTGATCACTGTAAAATGTGTTGAATATGGGAACGGGCGACAGCGTATTTTTGGTTGAACACAGATGGCAGATGTCATAGATTGTTGAGATCTGCCTTGAACTGCAAAAGCCAGTCAAGGCAGACCAGATGCAGTTCTTCAGACAGGAGGAAATGTAAAATAAATGCTTCAAAATGCTCATTGAACAGTTCAATTAATATGCAAAACCCCACCCATTTATAGAGAGACAATGAACACAGTCTCATGTGAGAGGCAGAGACACACGGGGAAGCTTCCATAAAGCTAATGACAAGTGGCTCCGCAATCAGGATGGACGCATTAGGCCCTCCTCTTCAGTTTGAATATTTCCCCCTCCAAGGAAGCCTTCCTGGGTGGAGACACTTTTTCCTAATGTTTTTAATCCTACAGCTGGGTAATGGGACGGTAACAGCTTGATTCAGTCCCTCTAAAGACTGCTCTGTCAAGCATGAGGCATGTTTAAGCATCTCTTCACAGGCGACGCCACCTGGGGCCGATTAGGCAAGGAGAGGAAGAGTCTGCCACCCTGATTTTACTGTTATTATTAATTTTCCCCCGTGGCTTAGTGGCAGATTTAGCTTCTTTCTCATGTGAATTTGGCAATATCAGGGTTCACTAAGGTATTGTAAAACTTAAAACTACACTGATAGAACAGCTTCGATCACGAGTAGTGTATTCTTTGACAGTCCCGTCAAGATGTCAACTATTGTTATTGATCGTATTTGATAAATGGCTCCGTTTCAAACTGACTCAGTGTCAAACTGACTCAGTTTCAAACTGACATTTTGTTAACACTTGTGGGGGAAAAGCAAAAAAATTGTAAGCCAAGATGTACTATGAAAAAAATAGTTGGAGAATAAGTGTTTTTATTTAAGTGATACACTTTTCATAGCACTCCTACAGTTGGTAAACTGGGGCTGCTTACGTTGTAGCTTGCCTGCGTTTTTATATATATAATTGACGTGTCGAGAGTTGCTCTAACATTTAATAAAACGTTACATTGAAAGCGACTCTAGAGGGCTACCTGACACTGAATTTCTTCACATTTCTGTTTCGCTTTTATTTTGAAGCGTTCCTTCCTGAACTCCTGGCCGAAGTCAACTGTCTGTAAATGCACATTACATGCAGGCTGCATTTCAGTCAATGGTGTTCCCAAAGCTGAATGTCAGCACTAAAGGATCCATTTTAGCGAACTTATCACCAGCTTTGGTGTGATATTGGATTTCATACAACATTAACGACTTTGTCTCCTGTGTTGGGGAAATTGTTTCTCGCTGAAACACATCCTGGGCTGACAGGTGGACCGATGCTTTAAAGGATGGTGTGCCTGATTTTCTCCTTTTCTGCTTCACGTCTCATGTCTACGGCCTTGAATGACAAATGGGCTGAGAGGAAATGTGCTGAAATATCACTTCACATTTTTTGCTTTAGGCCCAGTGTATCAACACAAGGGCGCATGGACAGAAACCGTGTGTGTGTGTGTATGTGTGTGTGTGTGTGGGGGGGGGGGGGTGAAAATGGATTGTGAACAGCTTTAGACTGCAGCTCAGTGACAGAAAACTGAAAAACTCAGCTGGTTGAAATCTTGTCTTTCTCCTGTTGCACCCCAGCTCCTCTAAATTAACCTGGGTGTCTTCCTTCAGCGTTGGTGTGGCTCTGGGGTTTTGTGTCCATCACCATCATCAGCCTGCTGTCTCTGCTGGGTGTGGTGCTCGTACCATTCCTCAAGCAGTCCTGCTTCAAATTCCTGCTCACCTTCCTGGTGGCTCTCGCGGTGGGCACCCTCAGTGGCGACGCCCTCCTCCATCTGCTCCCTCACGTGAGTTTTGCATGTCTAACCAAACCACTTTTAGACACGAAGCATTTGTGGTTATTGCTGTTTCAATCAGCAGCCATCTTCTGCTCAGACTGTTCCCTCCCTCACTGCTGTGCAGGTCTATTTCCTGCTAAACTGATTCAGCTCCTTCTCTGTTTTCTCTCATATTATAGTCTCAAGGGGGTCATGACCACCGCAAACACGGCCATAGCCATGACATTAATCTAGGAACAGCCTTTGATGGAGTGTGGAAGGGCTTAACGGCTCTAGGAGGCATCTACTTCCTCTTCATCATTGAACATTGTATCGGCATGTTTAAACACTACAAAGACCACAGGGTAAGACCTTCAAAGTAGCCTCTGTTTGGTTAGTTGGAACAGACTGAGTGAATTTCTGTGGCTAAAGACTGACGTTTTCTTACTCTCAGGTCTTGAAGAAGGCGAATGAGGAGGGTAAGATTGGCAGGAAGTTGTCCGATCACAAGTTAAATCGTCGCTCAGATGCAGAGTGGCTGCACCTTAAGCCTCTTGGTGAAGGTAAAAATAGCAACAAAAAAAAAAAAAACACCAAAAAACAGGTCTTTAAATCACTTTGTTTCTTTGTACGTCCATGACCCTCTTGGCGTTTCTCCAGACCCAGAAACTTGCACCACCCCCTGCGACAATAGTCACAACGACGCACAGCTCGCAGAAATCCAGACCCCCGAGTCTCCCGCAAACAAACTGCCACCGGATGTTTCCACCCAGAAGAACGAGCAAAAGGCGAAGCATCACGGACACTCCCACAGCCACGGACACTCCCACGGAGGGAACTGCCACTCAGACCAGGAGATGAAAGACGCTGGTATCGCTAGCATCGCCTGGATGGTGATCATGGGGGACGGCATGCATAACTTTAGCGATGGTCTGGCTATAGGTGAGAGTTATTATCTCATGAGCACTGTGGGTCACTTCTACCAGCTCATTACCCTCAAGTTGAATCTGGAAGAATTTTACATTTTTAAAATACCTTTTTGAAGTTGTCTCTGCACAGAATAATGAGCTAATGAGCAATTCTTTCTCTGACTTTGATTTGACCTGTTGTTTCTACAGGCGCCGCCTTCAGTGCACACCTGACAGGAGGCATCAGCACATCCGTGGCTGTCTTTTGCCATGAGTTGCCTCACGAACTCGGTGAGTGGATTTCGCTGATTGTCTTGGAAAGTGAGGAAAAGTAAGAGTCGTTAACTCGTAACAGGCTGCATCATTTATTAAAGCTGCGCTGTGAAGGTTTTGCAGATGGTTGAACTCGCAATCACTGCCAAGGAAAGGCAGCATTTTCTGACTCAAGCTAAAACTTGCCCTCCTTGCCTCAGAGCTTGTTAAAACCCAGCAGCCGTAATAATCACTACTCACCC
>BJFM01000350.1:494521-505615 GCA_016586285.1 Arothron firmamentum
CCCCCCACACACACACACACACACACACACACACACACACACACACCCACCCTTCCCACCCCGGATGGTCAGAACCGCTTATCGGTGTGTCTGTCAGCAAAGATGAAGCATTTTTGTCTGCTACACATTGCTTAGTACAGTCAGGCTCAAAGACGGCGCAGCTGCCAGCACAAACATTTGCATTTATCTCTCTGAGGACATTTCAGACTTGCTTTGACTCAGCAGCCATGGAGGTTTTTGCTCACAGTGGAGCGTTTACACTTCCCTCCAGCGCTCTCCTTTGCCTATTTGTTTCCAGCAAGAAGTGTCCAGACAGAAAGTGAGGCCATCCACAGCTGATCAGGACTAATGGTTTCTCCTGTCACAGTGCTGTTCTCATGTCTTGAATTTGTGCACTCGATGAAGAGAACAGTGCCAAACATGGCGCCAACCACTGAGAATAGCCTTCAGTACATCTGTCTGCCCGTTCCATCGTATCCTGTCGTTATTGTTGTATGGGGGGATAACCTCAGAATTAAAATAGGCTCCTGCTGAAACAAAAACATGTAAGATGCACTTGGATGAAAATGCTTTAAAGTTTTTTGCTTTTTGTTTTTTCTATTTATCAGTTTTAACTGCCAAAAAACTCAGCTGCATGCACAAGACTCCAAGATAGGAAAACAGCCTCTTTGATTCTGCTCCAGCATTTCTGTCCCTTTTATCTCTATTTTTACTTCGCTTTGCCCATTTCCAGACGGTTAATCGCAGTGCAAGTCCCATCTCAGGAAGACTTCTGAGATAAGTCTCCACGTAATTTAATATTCCCATTCCTGTTGGGGTGGATCCTAGTTGTTCCGGAGCACCTGCTCCATGGCTAATGTTGAAAAATATCGATACATTATTACACTAAATATAAACTAAATATTGGAAATGTTTTCAAGGTTAATATTTCACATTGATGTACTCAGTATTTACTGAGTGCCAGTCTGTAAATACTCCTTGAAAATCAGCGGCCCATTGCGCTGTATCGAGGATGTCGGCATACTGACCAGAGAAACTCCGCTTCCATGTCGACACCTCTGCTGCTGCTGTCACGGAGCCCGAGCAGGTGGACAAGCGTGTCCCTCTCAGCTCCTCTGGAACACAATAACAGCAGCCCTGACTGGCAGCTGTATGGAAAAGATGATGATGGGGAGAGTTCTTTAACCACCGAGAGTGAAGCTAATTGGCGGCGACGGGTGCGTTAATTGTGGTAGATGAGGCGGCATCAGACGCGTCTGAGCCCAGGAAACGCTGGAATGTTGGGGAGCAAAAGCAGCTGAGATGAGGCGTGCGCAGGTCTGTCATCAAATGCCTCTCCCTGTTTCTCTTGGCCTGATTGATGGATGAGAGTGGAGGGCTAATGTATTCGTTGTGGTAATTAGCAGGTAAAACGGCCGCTTGATTCACGAAGGGGAGGAATGTGGGCCGTCCTCTCCTCGATGCTCTCTGTCTCTGAATCCGGGGCATTTCTGCTGAGACTTGGGCCTCTTTCCAGCAGTGATTGAAGAGGATGCAGAGGCTGTCATGTGCACGCGCAATCACAAGCTCAAGGGCAGAAGAAATTTCTTGGAAGGAGCTGAATGTTTCACCTGTTTGACAACGGGGGGGCGGGGGGGGGCGGGGGGGGGCGGGGGGGGGGGGCAGACACATCCTTGGAATTTAGCATCAGTCGGTGCTGACAGGCAGCAAAGAGGAACTTAAAAACACACCCTTGTGGGATACACATGTGGCGTGATGGAGGATGCCTGTCAGCGCGCTGCAGCAGGAAGGTGCGCGGGGAGCGTTTCCACCATCTTTGGGTGACTCTGTGTGTTCTGGCTGACAGGAGACTTCGCAGTGCTGCTGAAAGCGGGGATGTCGGTGAAGCAGGCCATCGTCTACAACCTGCTGTCCGCCCTCATGGCCTATGTTGGCATGATGATTGGCACAGCCGTGGGCCAGTACACAGAAAACGTCACCAGCTGGATCTTCGCCATCACGGCTGGCATGTTCCTGTATGTGGCTCTGGTGGATATGGTGAGTGGGCCTCAGGGGGGAAGAGGGTGAGAAATGACAGACATTTAAATTAGTGCTGTCAAAGTTATTGAATAAACGGGCGATAATTAATTTTTAGAATTAGTGCCGTTAAAAATTTTCACATGCATTTGACGCACGTGCAGAATGACCCGCCCCATACATCCCATAATACCAATCAGAAGTGCAGTGACGCGCAGTGAGCAGCGCGGATGCATGCGTGCGGTGAATGTAAACATGGAGGAAGAGCAGGTTGGCCCTCTGGATGGGGAATTTCAGTTTAAAAAGAATACAGATGCAACAATAAATAAGCAGATAGTCATTTGCACTCACTGCAGGAAGGAGTTCCGGTTCCCCCGGAAATATTCTAGCCTAAAGGACCATCTGGATCATCAGCATCCGGGGCTTCCAGTTCCAAAGCTCCAGCTAGCTTGCAACATTTGATTTATATGGTGAAGCTTAAAGCAGGTAGATTTAGCCTGATGTTCTGGTTTTGAATTTTTGATAAGAGCTAAAAAAGGGTGGCCCTGTTGTGCTAGTTTGAAGAGAGGGAAAAATACTGTCCTGTTACTGAAAGAAAGAGAAAGAAAGGAGAAAGTCTAGTTGATTTTGAAGAGAAAAAGAATACTGTCTAAGAAATAAATAATGTTCTTGAACAATATTAATGCCATCCAGGGTGGATTTATGGTTGTAATGAACAAATACAGTATGTTGCTGTACAGTATATATCCACCTTGTGTCATTTCTTTCCATTCTAACAATAATTTACAGAAAAATATGACATATTTTGGGGATAATTTGAATTGCAATTAATTACGATTTATTAATTTTTAAGCTGTAATTAACTCGATAAAAAATTTTAATCGTTTGACAGCCCTAATTTAAATATTTCCCTTGGATGCATGCTATCCCACTCTCTGCCTGCAATCACCACGATTTGATTTGACTCTTTGTTCACAGCTGCCTGAGATGCTTCATGGGGACAGCGAGGACCACAAGCGCTGCCAGCTGGGACACTTCATCCTGCAGAACCTGGGCATGCTCTCCGGGTTCGCCATCATGCTGCTCATCGCCATCTTCGAGGACCAAATCGTTTTTGATTTTAACCTTTAGTCCAGGAGGAGAGCGTGGGGAGGTTCTCTTGAAGGTGATAGAGGGGCGAGTCCAGTGCGTCGCTATATTTGTTGGACCTCTTGTGCTTTGTTTGCAGTATGAGTGGCCTTGGTCTTGCATGCACTGTGAGTCTCGTCTGTGGCCCGCGCTTCCACTCCCAAACAAGCTGCAAAAGCTGAAATATCTCACTACTCTGCCTGTGATGTTTACATTTTGCTCCTCCGCCACCTCTCCTCCGCCAGCTGTAAATATGTCCACGCACTGTGAAGCACATAAAAAGAGACAATAAAGGGGCGAGGCTTTATTCCAACACCTCCTCCTCCTCCTCTGATAACCTGTGAACTTGTCGAGCTGCAGTGAGAGATTCTGCAGCGTGGCAGCTGTCACCGCCCAGCCATCGTCTGTTGTTGGCGTGTTGTCTTCCTACCACCTCGTGCGCTCTGTGCCGTGTCACGTTACCCATGCCTCATGCATCTGCGGGGTGCCTTCCATACCGCATCTCTCACCATCTTGAGCCCTGGCCACTGGAGCAGCACATCACAGTCATCGTCATGATGCTGTTTTCAGCAGCTTTTAAACGGAACAACTTCTTTCTCCTCGAGTTGTTGTATTTCATAACTAGTTTAAAGAAGTCAAAATCTGTAGTTTCCGTGATGCTGTAGTTAGCACAGTCGCCAAAGCCTCCACGTTTGTAGTTTTTTTTTTACTAATATTAGTAGTAGTAGTAGTAGTAGTATTAGTATTAGGGGTAACAATCGTTTTTAAAGAGTTTGACAATCTTTAATGTTATTGATTTTCCTGATAACAGTAAAGTTAAAATCAGTGTCACGATGATTGGTCCCACGTTAAAGGAGGTAAATAGAATCATTTTGTCTTGTTTTTTTCTCATCTTTCCTGTACGACATTACAAATTACAGGTTGGATTCACACAGTTTTTAATGTACCATGTATAGACAAGGTCATGAAGCAGCTGAAACTCTAGCAAATAGTTAGATTTTTTTTTAATTAATATTAAGTTTATTAACTTTCTGACAATCTGAGTTTGACCAATCAGAAGACAGCAGAATGGACCAGCGCTAAGTGCTTTCAGATCAACCCAATCTTCAGCACTTGTTAAGCTGTTTTTGTAGTTGTGGTTTTTTTTTTGTTTGTTTGTTTTTGTTTTTTTAATGATGAAATAATAATCTGTCACTGTGCCAACTTGGCCCGAATGTGTATTTTCAGTGGCTGATGCCCCCCGCCCCGCCCCGCCCCCCCTCCACATTCCCATGGCTGTCCTGCAGCTTGCTCGCAAAGCTAGCTCCAGCTGTGCACAGATGATGTGTGCGGCCTCATTTATCTCTGTCACTATGTGACATCAGTCGTCTTATGTGGTAAATGTATTCATCAATCGGTCACGTTGAAGTTGTGTTGTTGTCTAAATCGTGCATGTGGCAGATACAGCGGTACAATCACGAGGTAAAACTTTTTTTATACTTCAGAATACAACTGAGTCAGAATACACCTGACAACCTTTGTTGCATTTGGACTTTTTTCGGTGGTATTGTGTAGCTGGTGTTACAGACCTTTTGTTTTTGTTTTGTTTTGGGTTTTTTTGGGGGGTTTTTTGTTTGTTTTTTTTAAACTCTAAGAGCTTAACTCGACATATCTGCCGCTCATGCACACAGACGTTAGCAGGACCTGAATGTATTTCCCTTTAACATCAATTGAAGTTCATGGTGTTGGTTTCAAAGCAGGTTTATGTGACATTCACAAAGCTGTGTAAAAATGGGTTTATTTTTCTAGTATTTTTTGATCAAAAATGTCCAATCAGTTCATCACAGCCTTGATACTACGCTCCAAAGAGCATGGGTGTTAAAGCAAAAACCTAATGAAGTACAGGCCCATGATTGTACATAATGCTTGCTCTGATGTTTGTTAATTTGGTCGTAATCTGGGCATGGAAGGCAAAATGTGGCATCGTTTGTCTGTGTATTCTTCCCATTATGACAATAAACGGTGGAAACAGCCACAACGTCAAGGAAATGTTTGGCTGTGAAATTCTTCGCTGCATCAGCCGTCATGCTCGTCTTGTTCATCTATTTCTGTTAACCTGTGTTTAGTTCCAGCCACAGCATGCTAATGTCCGTCCACAAACGCTCACAAGGAAGGGCGGCGTTGCCTAAAATGGGAGGCCATTTCATAAACTTCTGGTTAATTATGTGAGATCACAGCAAAACCAAGCCTGCATTTACGGGAAGTTGTCTAGTAACTGCGGTATTCACCGTGATTACGCTGAGACTTGGAATTTCCAGAATTTCAAGGTTCTTCAAAGGTTTTAGTAAAGAGCCCCACGTGAGAACTGCAGCTTCCACGTTGACCTGCTGCTTTAGTCATCAATCACCTTTATCATGATTAACTCCTGTAGTAATTGAGACAACTAGTTACATTTAGAAGGCCAACGCTGAAGAGCAGCAAGGTCACCTATCACAGGGCGACGGGTGTGATTAAGGCTGGTTTTCAAGTCTGAGACCGAAATTTGACACAAAACCCTGAACCTCATTTAAGACTGACTCCAAAAATTGGAACAGCAGGGTAACAAAAAAAAAACCCACTTCTAACGCGACATCATTAACGGAGAAGAGTCCCCTCGAGCTATTGTGAACTCGCACTTATGAATAAGGGATAAACTTGGCGACTGAAAATAAAGCATAGGAAATTGAAAGACAAAAAAACAGTTTGTGCAGCCAGAAAAGTGTCCGTGTGCCTCCGTAATGGCTGACTCTGTTACCATTTCCACATCAAAGCTTCAAAGACACCTCTGCACACACATACACACGCACAGAAAAAACTATTTTAATTCCAACTGTCACTCTTTTCAAAAACTGTTAATAAGCTACCCTGAAATATCTGAATTTCCTGAAAATCAGTGCGATACATTATTCATAAATGCTGACTGTATTGTGAGGAAAGGAGAACAAAGGGAGTCCATAAATGAAAAAAAAATCTTTGATCAGTCCTCACTCGCTGCCACCGGCGCGCCGTTTCCATCGTTTCGGCAGGCTGAGTTCAAATATCGCACCGAGCTCAAGTAATTAGTGAAAAAAGGAGCAGGAAGGAGAAAGGTGGTGGGAAAGCCTCCAAAAGCAGCCTTCCAGCTGTTTGCTTTTTCCGAGTTTCAGAACGTTGCTCTCGGGTTCAAAGGAAACATAGAAAATAAGCGGTTAGTTATCTGAGCTGACGCAGCCTGTCCAAATCAATAGGAGGACGGTCCAAAACGGTCCAGAGTTTCACCTGGAGTTCTTTGAACAAAAGCTGCTAGATCAACCTAACAGTTGCCCGAAGGAGCAGGTCTGGCCCTGAAGGAGGAGGAAGAGGAGGAGGAGGAGGAGGAGGAGGAGGGGGAGGAGGAGGAGGAGGAGGAGGAGGAGGAGGAACCGCCGTTGACAACAGCAGACAGCAGAGGGAAAATGTTAGTTAGAAACCAGAGGTTAGAAGAAGTTCAACATCTGTCAGCCTTCATTACAGGCAGGACGGAACTGGGAGCTCGCTCATAACCATGGAAACAAGTGATTAGCAGCCATCACGGAGCTTTGAGAGGATCATTGGAACTCTCATTTAAAAGCATTATTGACACACCTGGGAGAACACCTTTGTGGTTTTCATGTAAAACACTGCTGAGGAAAAGTCCCTGATGAAGCTGAAGTTCACTCTCAGGTCTCCTTAGATCACGCGCTGAAGTCTTAAAGGCACCTGCTTCTGGGATTCACGATAAACAAAGACCATGTGTCCCCTGGGTGATTCTGGAAAGCCTTTCTGCTAAACAAGGTCGATTCTGGCACCGGCTGCACCCGTTTCCATGTCCTCATCTGCTGCCACGACCTCAAATCCGACCGAAGGCGGCTGAAAAATCGAGCATCAGCAAAGTCCGAAGACCTGCAAAAAGGGACAAAAAGCACATTTACTGATCTCAGAGCAGAATCATTTTTAAAATGATTTTATTTTATTTTGAGCAAGACTTAAAGACTTTTGCAGAGAAAAACAGCCTTGGTCAGCCTGTTTCATTCTCAACAGCTTCCTGCCTGCACACACACACACACACACACACACACACACACACACCGAAGTGTGCAAACCCGCTGTCAGATTTGCAGCAGTGTGAGCCGCGTCTGTGATGAAGCCCCAGCTTGAGACTGATTGAGTGCGAGACTCTCCGTGAGGATCTCGCGCGGAGCTGAAGGCGCCGCGGGGGGGCCGACTCGGGCCCGCATGCAGACGAGAGGCTTTGCTCCCACGGACTCCCTCACTTTCACACTTATTTTCTCCTCAGAACGTCTGTACGGTCGTTCTGGCTAATCTGGGTTTTTTTTTTTTTTCTTCCACTTTTCATTACTTTGTCAGCAATCCTTCTCGTTTTCATAAAAGCCTTTTGCGCACATGTCGGTGTCATGGAAACAGGTCTAACATGAGTTTTAACTTGTTTTCCTCCTGTCTGGCCTTGATTTGCCCTGATGTCGGTCACCTGGGTCCCGCTCAAACTCATCTGCTCCCCGTTGTTTCTGACCTGCCTCTGGTATTCAAACCGTCCCGTCTGTGTCAGTGTTGTTGCCTGTTTCTCCGCCAGCCTTCTGCACTGATTTAGCATCACTCTGCTCTGTCTTGTCTTTTCCTCCCTACTTCCTGCGTGCTTCCTCTCCGTCTGAACTCATTTTCACCTCTGCACCCATCACTATTCACCCCTTCATCACATGCACATTAGCAATATTTGACGTTGCAAAGATCAAGGATGACTTGAAGCGAGATCACCGACAAACGGCCTACTTTGGAATCAACTTAAGCTCGTTTTTTTTTTAGCCCTTACTTCAGAAAATGTACTTTTTTGTATCTTTTGCTGCCGGTTAAAATTGTGTCGAGGCGTCTGAGATCCCAGATAGGTCAGCTCGGGACCTCTCGCCGTGGCTTCGGTCAGGGAAAAAGCACAGCTGTTCCTCTTTAATCCAGTAACGGTGCTTCAGCTCTGGAGTGGCCTCTCGCAATCAGCCCAGAGTCGCTCATTGTGCAGAAGTGACAAAGTGGAATAAATGGGGCTGATTTTTTTCTCTCCACAGGCTCTTTATGTTTTATGCTAATCTGAAAATGTAGCCTCCCCAATAATTAAAAAAAAAAAAAAAAAAGACATAGCAGCCAGCCGTGCAGCTGTATTACACAGCACGGCGCATGAATACATGCTGAAATTTGCCTTTTGGTGTCAGAGAACAATTCCAGCATACTAAGTGGTTTAAAGGTCTGGCTGGCTGCACAATCCTCATCCTCAGTGTCATTATTTCTGTCGTTTTTTTTATCTTCAGCACTTTGGTATTTAACTCATCCCGATCAATAATTAATTACTCTGAACTTTCGTTATTTCCTTCTAAAAACTTCTGAGTTGTGGCGGTGTGCCAATGTGTCAAAGAGGGCATCCACAGTGTCCATAAATTCCAAAAGAAGAGTATATTCAGACTCTTGCTTGAGAGGGTGGAAGTCTTTAGCTCAGCCTCAGTTGTTCGGTGTTACTCGGACCAGGACCGGACTCATATGGATGGACTCTCTGGATCGGACGAGCAGCCGTTGTTTTAGATCAGTGAGATCAAACGCTCTCAGTCCTTCCCAAAAAAACCTGCCATCTGGATGGTGTGTGACATTTTGGGTGTGTAGAAGAACTAAACATTAATCAGCGTTCCATCCTGCTCGTCAGAGAGATGATTCAAACGAATCCTTTAGGTTTCGTTTGACCCAGTTCTGACTTGAACTTTGACCCGGGAGGTTTGGTCTTCTTGCTCTCGCGCTACCGTTGGGGTTGCCTCTTCCTTTCCTCTCTTCAGTTCCCTCTTCCCCTCCAACAGAGAAGAAGAAGCGGCCCCGCTACTCGCCGCTGCGCGTCATTACCCCGTCTACGCTCATCTTCATGCCCGGGCCGCCTCCACCCTGCTCGGACAGCATCTGTCCTTGCTGAATGTGCCGCCCGTCTCTCCCCGTTATCGGTCGGTTGCACAGAAAAAAGGCGTTTCAAGACCCACGCGCGCGAGGGTGTAAGTCGTAACGACTTCATCTTACTGCCACGACTTCACCAGAACAGATGAGCGGATGCGAACGTATACGTTCGGGAAACTGTCATTTTTCCCGCCTTCCTGTTGCTCCAACTTGCGCAATTTACCTTTGCCGTGCGCAGTCAGGAGACAGCGGTAATGGATAATCATTGGTGAACAGCACCGGGGTTACAGTCAGGGGATGACAAATAGCTGTTTGATTCTATTTGGAGCTGCTCTTTATTTATTGGTCATTGAGAGCGATGAGAGCACATTAGGCGCTAATAAAGTCCGCACATGACTGAAGCTATTATTAATCTTGTTGAAAGCACTTTGTGGGGATAAATGCCAGACTCCGCTGAGCTCTAATTTTAACGAGAAGACGGCGATGCCCGCAGAATTCATTTTCTATTTGTCTGTGGCAAACCCACTCTGTAGCTGTCCAACTGTTTGTGTCTGCGTGTTCACTCTGAATGTGGACGCTTGAGGGTGAAATCAGAGGGATAAAAAGGTGTGAGATACCCTTAAAGTACACACACATAAAATCTGCATTTGTTCCAGGTCACTATTTTTTAATGTTTAGGTTTTATTTGCATGTTTACAGGCTGACAGATGCGCCGGATAATCAAATCCGTTTCATCTCTCCCTTTAAGCTTCGCAGGAGATGCTGCACATCCGTCAGCGCGCCGACGGCCTTGATGTGGAATCCTTTGCTTCTGATTAGCACCACTGACTGGCGGAGGGTAATCCTCCCCGAGCTGAGCCGGCTGGAATTAAAAGTCAGAGCACCTGAAGGCCAAACTTCCCTGCAGCTTCCTGTTTTGTCATAGTTGTATTTTAATGGTCTCAAACGCCCGGGTTAACGGCCTCATAATGGATGGCGAGTTTTAATCGGGGAGTTTGTGTTGACGTGCTGCTGTGGCTGGAAGTGGGGAGTCTCAGACATGAAGAGAACTTTTCACTTGCACACCAGTTGCATCAGTGCTCAACAGTGCAACGGCCACAGTCACAAAAGCCAACATCCCATTTCTCCTGAGGGGAAAATTGTGGGGATGGTAGACCAAGTAGAACTCGATTCTTCAGGAGAAAGAGGAAACAAGGAGGTCTTACTTACAGAATTGATGAAGTCCTTCATAACAAATAAGTTACCTGTCGGCTCTTCTGCCAGAATTCAGACGTGAATGTCGCCTTTTCACGACTGACGCGCCACAAGCGAGGGATGAGATGGGAGAAAGAGGACCGTTGTTGACGCAACATCGGGAAACGTTTTGAGCTATAACACTCATTGGAAAACAAGTCGGCTCCTTAGTTTGCTGACATTTATTTTAATGACTATGTAAATGTGACTTCATGAATAAAAGATGCATTTGAAGACGGTGGGGGCGCGGTACCGGGGAAGAAAATGCCAAATAAAATGAAGCGCACTGTAGATTGCACTTGTGTTAACAAATTTATCAACCTTCACTGATGGCGGCGGCCTGCTGCGCCTTGTTACACACATTTTTTCTCCTAATGACGTTTTAAAGGTAGCTCAACAACAGTGTTGAGCCACTGCCTGCGACGACAAACAAGCACATTAAAGCGACTTTAACTTTACTTCTGTTGGTGGGGCAACGGCACCCCAGGAGGCCTCCGAGCAAAGAACACAGTCGGGGAACAGTTCCAGCTCTGCAGCTGTAAAACTGCAATTATACAATTGTTTGCCCACAATAAAAAATGCACAAAGCAGGGCCTCCGTTGTCAAAAGCCCTGGTTTAATACTTTACAAAAGGAGCACAGAGGGTATTTTTATGGAAGAATTAGTTTTGCATAAAAAAAACCTCAAAAACATCAACTGGATTCCTTTTTGTTGTTGTTGTTGTCAAAACATAATTCATTTTAAGCTCAAGATGTACTCAGTTGG